>CAKNYM010049091.1:59258-73971 GCA_932195095.1 Andricus curvator
AATCATCTGCAAAACAGTTGAATTTTCAGAAAAAAAAAGATCTAAAAAAAAATTAATTTCCAGTCAAACAATGAAGCAGTTGAATTTTTAATCATTCAACTAAAATGATAACTCTTTGAATTTTCAACTAAAAAATATAAATTGTCAATCAAAAAATTGATTTTTAAACTAATAAAGATACATTTTCAACCAAAAATGTTGACCTAGAAATATACTAGTAGATTTTCAACTAAAATTATAAATGTGTCCAATAAAAGTGGGCGTGGCTTAAGAGCGTGGCTAAAGGGCGTGGCTGAAGGGTAGCCATAAGAAAGTAGGCGTCGCAAAGCGTCTGTTAAGGGGCGTGCCTATAGAAAATAACAATATCTTTGTTTCGAATGGACAAAAAATATTTTATTGGGCTACATTTTTTGTGGGGGGGGGGGGGCCTTTTAGATAATACTGAACTTATCAAAAATAAATTCAAAATTGTATATTTTAAAGAGAAAAAATACTACTTTTGTAGTAAAATAATACACAAGAATAGCGTATCAGCCTCTTCCTATTTTTCACTTTTTTTGCAATATTTCCTTCATTTCTTTCTTTGCTCTGAGAAAATGTCCAATTTAAACTTTCATTAATAAAAATTAGAAGGCAAGGCGTGAAAAAAGAGGCGTGGCCTGGGAAAAGAGGCGTGGTCTGGAAAAAGAGGTGTGGCTTGGAAATGATTGTGGCCTATGAAAAGGGGCGTAAACTAATAAAATATCATTGATCAACAGTATGGTTCATTTTTGTTTTTGAAAATACTTTTAAAATAATACCTGATGTATCAAATATAAATGGAAAAACTTCAGGTGCGACTTTTATCCTCTGTAAGAAAATGGTACATGAAAACGTGTAACGTTTATCTCAAAGCATTCCTCATTTCTTTCTTTGCTCTGAGAAAATGTCCAATTAAGACTTTTATTGATACAAATTGGAAGGCAAGGCGTGATCCTAAAATGAAACATGATTGGAAAAAGAGGCGTGACCTGGAAAAAGAGGCGTGGCCTGAAAATCATAGTGGCCTATGAAAAGGGGCGTAAACTAATAAAATATCAGTGATCAACAGTATGGTTCAGGGGTGTTTCTAATAAATGTGGGCGTGTCTCAACCATCTAGACAAGGACAGTGGGCGTAGCCAATTCCGTGGGTAACGTTTGGGCCAATAGAAATGGGCCTAATCAAATTGTGTGAGTAACTGGTGGTTAGGACTGTGATCAATAAAAAAGGGTCTGACTGAAGGGCGTGGTCTAGGAAATTAGGCGTGGCAACGCTTTTGTAATGAAAATACATTTTTGTTTTGGAAAATACTTTTAAAATAATACTTGATGTATCAAATATAAATGGAAAAACTTTAGGTGCGAGTTTTATCCTCTGTGAGAAAATGGTAGATGAAAACGTGTAACGTTTATCTCAAAGCAGCATTTTCCTTCATCCCTTTTTCTCCTTTTTCGCGAATATTGAGGGCAATTTTTCCTGAAACGCACGAGTTCCGATGTGACGTAATTTCACGGTTATTCGTGCGCTTTGAAACTCGACGAGGGAAAGCACTCGGGAGTGAGAGAGCAGAGAGGCTGCTCTATTAGTCATATGAGGACTCTCAAGATTTAACAAGCTGAGTGATGTCTCCTCAAGAAGATTATTAGTAGCCGTGAGCTGGAATAGAGAATATGAATTTAGCGCTATCTTCATGGCAGAAAATAAGTCTGTGAGGATAATTGAAGGGTAGGATGAGATAAGGGGCTAACCCACATTTTCACGATTTTACAAGACATCAAACGTGTTCTTAAAATAGAACATACCTGGGATAAAAGGGGTGAAAAAGTGGAATGGGCGTAACCAAGATTAGTGATGGACGTGACCTAGGAAATATTAGTGGTCAAGAATGTAGTTAGGAGATGTGGCCATCAAAAGTAGGCGTGTCTAAGTAGTTTGTCCAATGATAGTAGGCGTGGTCCAATTCGTCGTCAATGGGTGGGTCAATTACAGTGGGCGTATCCAAGAGGCGTGACTAAATTATGCATCTGAGAACATCAACTAGAAAAGTAGGCGTGGATTAAGGGGCATGTCTAAGAAAAATGACAACATTTTTTAATAATGCCTAAAAAAAATTTGTTTGGGCTACCTTTTTGTTTTCGGGCGTAACCAAGATTGTGGGTAATGGGCGTGGCCTAGGATATATTAGTTGCCAATAATGTAATTAAGGGGTGTGACCCTTTAAAGTGGGCGTTTCTAAGTGGTTTGCCTAAGTTTAGTAGGCGTGGTACAAGGTGTCGTCAGTGGGTAAGTCATTTGAAGTGGGCGTATTCAATGGGCGTTTCCTAGAAAAGTAAAAGTGGCAAAGCGTATCAAATCTAATTTCGAAGAGTAAATTTTTTTAATCAAAAATTAGATTCTGAAGCCTTGTAACTTTGGAAAAATATCTAAGATTTTAAGGTAATTCTTCTTATTTTTGAGAATATTTCGATCCAGTTTGAAAGGTGTTAGAAAATTCTTCTGTTTTGGTAGAAATTTCACCTTTTTGGTTAAAAATAAGAATGTTTGGTTGACAATCCAAATATTGTGAGGAAAATTATTTTTTTCATGAATTTAACTATTTTTTATTTAAAAATAATTTTTTTATGGTTTAAAAAGCAGCTATTGCATTTCTCGTTGACAATTTGTCTATTTTGGTTCAAAATATAGCTACTTGGCTGAAAAATTAACTATCTTGTTAAAAATGTATGTATTTTATTGAAAAATCGTTTTTCTTGAAAGAAAATAATTCTTCTTGGTTAAAATTTCAACTTTTTGGTTGAAAGTAAATGTGTTTTGGTTGAGAATTCAACTATTTTGTTTGAAATTCATATTTTTTGGATAAATTAAATTGTTCTTCATTCAAAATTAAAATCTTATTTGGTTCAAATATTAGCTATTATATTTTTCCTTTAGAATTCTTATTTCTTGGTTAATACATATATACCATTAAACCATTTCCCTTTCAGGGTAGGCGTGACACTACCCGATTCGGGTAGTGTTTCTAGGTTTTTCTTGTAGTTATAAATAACTACAAGTGTGGGCTCACCACACCCACGATGTGCCAACAGCACTCATGTCAGTATTCTTGAATGGTCACCCATCCAAGTACTAACCGCGTCCAACGCTGCTTAACTTCAGTGATCTGACGAGAACTGGGTTTTTCAGCGTGGTATGGCCGTTGGCCATATATGATTAAAATATATATGATTAAATATATATAATATATATAATATATCTACTATATGATTAAAAGTTGAACTACTTCGTTGAAAATTCACTTCTTTGGTTGAATATTCATCATTTTAGTTAAAAAATTCTAGGAAAACTTTGAATTATTTCAAAATAAAAATGTTAGCTTTTTAAAGTTTTTGAAAGAATCAAAAATAATTTGAACCTTGAAAAAATTTCAATAAATGTAAAACAAAATATTTTATTTTTTTTATTTTTAAAATAAAATTTCGAAGAAGCGTGTAGAAAATTTCAAAGGGAAATTTCTCAATTTTCCGAGGTCACAAAATTTTAGAAAAAATTCGGGAAAGCTTAACAAAATGAAAATATGGCAAAATTTCGAAAAATTTAAAACAAACTGTTAACTTTTCAAAATTTCGAAAAAAATTTCGAAACATTTTAAGGGTTTTGGAAGATTTTAAGAAGATATTTTAATGAAAATTAAAAAAACTCTCTTAGAATTTCTGGGAAACTTTGAAATGATTTTGTATTGAAATTTTTTTTTTTAATTAAGAAAAACTCAAAAGATTTATGAAAATATTGAAAAAAATTTGGAAGACGTCAAGGAAATTTTTTCTTTGATTGAAAGTTTAAATATTTTGTAGAAAATTTAGTTTAAAATTGATTTTTTCTGTTGCAAATTCGTCTTTTTTCGTTGATTTTTTTTTATTTGGAATTAAAATTTGTTTAGTTAAGATATGAGTTATGTATTACATTTTTCGTTGAAAACTGATATTTTTTGGTTAAAAAT
Organism: Andricus curvator; assembly: GCA_932195095.1. Taxonomy (NCBI): domain Eukaryota; kingdom Metazoa; phylum Arthropoda; class Insecta; order Hymenoptera; family Cynipidae; genus Andricus; species Andricus curvator. The sequence goes on from CAKNYM010049091.1 coordinate 63,277, forward strand.
TAAACTATTAGGTTGAAAATGAACTTTTTTTCAAAAATCTTTTCGAATTTTCTCAAAAATTAAAAAAAAAATTATATTCATATAACCTTAAAAACAAGTAAGTAAAGGAACTTAAGGAACAAAGTTGTTCGACTTTGGACTTTGGACTGTGATGAAAAGAACTTTTGACGGTGATACAAAAACTTTGGACGGTGATAAAAAAAACTTTGGACATGGTAAGAAAAAATTCTGGACGGTGATAAAAAAAATCTGGACGATGATAAAGAGAACTTTGGACTGTGATGAAAAAAACTTCGGACGTTGATGAAGAAGACCTTCGACGATGAAAAAAAAAACTAAGGAGGGTGATAAAAAAACTTTGGAAGGTGTTAAAAAAACTTTGGACGGTGATGAAAGAAAAACTGTGGACATGGATGAAAAAAACTTGAGCAGTAATAAAAAAACTTTGGACGGTGATAAAAAAAACTTCGGACGGTAATAAAAAAACTGTGGATCGTGATAAAACAAATTAGGGACTGTGATGAAAAGAACTCTCAACGATGATAAAAAGAACTTTGGACTTGGATGAAAAAAAAACTTTTAACGATGATAAAAGAAACTTTGGACATGGTAAAAAAACTTTGGACGGTGCTAAAAAAAATCTGGACTGTGATAAAAAGAACTTTGGACCGTGATGAGACAAAAAATTTTTGACGGTGATAAAAAAAACTTTGGACGGTGATAAAGAAGACCTTGGACGGTGATAAAAAAACTTTGGGAGGTGATAAAAAAACTTTGAACGGTGATAAAAGAAAAACTGTGGACATGGATAAAAAAAACTTGAGCAGTAATAAAAAAACTTTGGACGGTGATAAACAAAAATTTGGACGGCAATGAAAAAAATTGTGGACCGTGATGAAACAAACTAGAGACTGTGATGAAAAGAACTTTTGACGGTGATAAAAAAACTTTGGACATGGTAAAAGAAACTTTGGACGATGATAAAAAAATCTGGACGGTGATAAAAAGAACTTTGGACTGCGATGAAAAAAAAACTTTTGACGGTGATAAACAAAACGTTGGACGGTGATAAAGAGACGGTGATAAAAAACTTTAGAAGGTGATAAAAAAAACTTTCGACAGTGTTAGTAAAAACTTTGTACATTGATAAAGAAGACTTTGGACGGTGATAAAAAAACTCTCAACGATGATAAAAAGAACTTTGGACTGTGATGAAAAAAAAAATTTTGACGATGATAAAAGAAACTTTGGACGGTGATAAAGAAGACTCAGGATGGTGATGAAAAAACTGTGGACGGTGATAAAAAAAACTTTAGACTGTGATAAAAAGAACTTTGGACGGTGATAAAAAGAACTTTGGACTGTGATGAAAAAAAAAAGTTTGACGATGATGAAAGAAACTTTGGGCATGGTAAAAAAATCTTTGGACGGTGAGAAAAAAAATCTGGACGATGATAAGAAGAACTTTGGACCGTCATGAAAAAAAAAAACTTTTGACGTTGATAAAAAAAACTTTGGACGGCGATAAAGAAAACTCTGGACGATGATAAAAAGAACTTTGGACCGTAAAGAAAAAAAAAACTTTTGACGATGATAAAAGAAACTTTGGACGGAGATAAAGAAGACTTAGGACGGTGATGAAAAAACTGTGGACGGTAATAAAAAAAAAAGCTTTGGACAGTGATGAAAAGAATGTTGGACAGTGATAAATGAAAACTCTGGACAGTGATAAAAGACTTTGGACAATGATAAAACAAACTTTGGACATGGATAAAAAAAGCTTGAACAGTAATAAAAAACTTTGGACTGTGATGAAAGGAACTTTGGACGGCGGTAAAGAAAACTTTGGATGGTAATAAAAACCACTTTGGACGGTGATAAAGAAAACTTTTGATGGTAATAAAAAAAAGTGTGGACGGTGATAAAAAAAAAACTTTGGACGTTAATGAAAAAGCTTTGGGCGGTAATAAGAACAACTTTGGACGGTGATAAAAAAAACTTAGGATATTGATAAAAAAAACTTGGGCGGTATTGAAAAAAAGTTTGGAGACGGTGTTAAAAAAAACTTTCGGTGGTAATAATAAGAAAATTTCTATGGTGATAAAATAAACTTTGGACTGTGATAAAAGGAACTTTGGACGGTGGTAAAGAAAACTTTTGACGGTAATAAAAACCACTTTGGACGGTGATAAAGAAAACTTTTGATGGTAATGAAAAAAAGTGTGGACGGTGATAAAAAAAAATTTTGGACGTTAATGAAAAAAACTTTGGACTGTGAAAAAAAAAATTTGGATAGTTGTAAAAAAACTTTGAACAGTGATAATAGAAACATTGGACGGTAGTAAAAAAAACTTGGTACTATAATAAAGAAGAATTTATACGGTGATAAAAAAAATCTGGAAGATGATAAAAAGAACTTTGGACGGTGATGAAAAAAAAAAAATGACGATGATAAAGGAAAGTTTGGACGTTGGTAAAAAAACTTCGGCCGGTAATGAAAAAAACTGTGGACGGTGATAAAAAAAACTTTGGGCTGTGATGAAAAGAACTTTGGACGGTAATGAAAAAAACTTTGGACAACAAAAAATTGGGCGTCAATAAGAACAACTTTGCATGGTGACAAAGGAAACTTTGGACGCTGATAAAAAAATACTTTGGACGCTGATAAAAAGAACTTTGGACAGTGATAAATAAAAACTTTGGACGGTGACAAAAAACTTTGGACGGTAATAAAAAAAAACTGTGGACGGTGATAAAAAAAACTTTGGACTGTGATGAAAAGACCTTTGGAAGGTGATAAAAAAATGTAGACGGTAACAAAAAAAAACTGTGGACGGAAATAAAAAAAAACTGGAAGGTGATAAGAAAAAACTTTGGACGTGGATGAAAAAAACTTGAGAAGCAATACAAAAAAATTGGACGTTGATAAAAAAAACTTCGGACGGTAATGAAAAAAACTATTGACGGTGATAAAAAAACACTTTGGACTGTGATGAAAAGAACTTTGGACAATGATAAAAAAAAATGTGGACAAAAAAAAATTGGGCGGTAATAAGAACAACTTCAGGAGGTGACAAAGGAAACTTTGGACGGCGATAAAAAAACTTTGGAGAGTGATAAAAAAAACTCTGGACTGTGATGAAAAGAACTTTGGACGGTGATAAAAGAAAAACATTGGACATTGATAAAAAAAACTTGTGCAGTGATAAAAAAAAGCTTTGGACGGTAATGAAAAAAATTTTGGACAGTGAAAAAAAAATTTGGTTAGTGGTAAAAAAACTTTGTACGGTGTTAAAAGAAACATTGCACGGTAATACAAAAAAAAAACAAATTTTCATTTTCAAAAAATTAGACTTACCTCATCATGGTCCGATTACAAAAAAATAACAGTAAGATAATAAAAAGTCCATACATTAAAATGTTTATTATAATTTAAAAAAAAATTTTAGTCAATAATCCCAGTTTGCGCAAAAGAGGAACATTTTATCTTACTTGGCCCCTCTATTGTATTATTTTAATTCATCCTAAGTGACTTACTTCGCATATTAAAAAATTGGAATATTCAAGGTGCAGAAATAATAAAATCCTCTAATTTTTTTCAATTTGAAAATATTTAATTCTTCGAATTATTTTCCAAAAAATAGAAATATCTCCAAGTCGGTATTTCTTTTTCCAATTCTAAATCAAATTGAAAATTTCAACATCGCCATTCGCTTTCGAAAGTCGAGGCTAAAGGTTTGTAGCACGTACGTCAGAAGTACAGCACGTGCGTGGAAGTTATTTTCCGTCCGTCGAATTGCACGATGGACGAGCTTTTTCGTATTTTTTGCTACAACGAATAAACTAGTCGACAGGTTTTTAGAATTTGCTTTTTTTTTATCTTCTCCAGTAAATTTTTTTCTTGCTCCCAAAAAAAATTTTAAAACCGTCAAAAAATTTTAAGTTGCCATTTCGCGATTAGCACTTTTCTAGAAATTTGAATAAAAAAATAGCCTGACCAGCGCGCTTGACTGATTTTTTTCTTTTTTTAATGAAGATTATAAATTTTTAACAAAGTTTTCTAGGCACATTTCTGAAAGAGATGTATCAATTTTATTTATATAAAAATGAAAAAAAATTTTTTTGGTGCAAGGTGAAATTTTGCAGGTGACAAAAAAAATAATAAACAGAAAATTAGAATATCTCAATTTAAAAGATTAATTTTAGGTTTTGAAGATTTCAAAATATGTCGAAAAAGAATCTGTAAGATTTTGAAACGATTTTTAAAATTTTTTAGGATTTGAAAAAAAAATTAGGATAATTTTGAATTTCATTCAAATAATATTTAGAAGTTTTGAAAACATTCTAAAATAATTTGAATCTTGAGAAGATTTCGAACCATTTAGAAAAAATTAAAATTTTGAAGATTCTGAAATAAAAAAAGTTTTTTACAAATTTTGAAAGTTTCCAAGAAAATAAAATTTTGAATTGAATCCCTGGGAAAATTTCAAATGACTTTTTTGTTGAGATTTGAAAAAAAAATTTTCAATTTTACAACCTTATAAAATTTTTGAAAAAAAAAACTCGAATAAGTTTAATAGATATTTAGAAATTTTGAAAAATTAAAAGAATCTAAACTTAAAAAGTTTTCAAAAAATTTGAAACAAAGTGTAGATTTTTGAAGATTTGGGACAAAAAAATTAGAAGTTTCTAGGACGTTTTGGAAAGATTTCATGCGCATTTTTTTTTCCGATGCCTTAGCAAATTCCAAATTATTTATATTTTCGAAATTATCCATTAAAATTTTTTTTTTATAGATTTATAAAGATTGATTAAAAGGTAAAAAATAATATGAAAGGTTTGAGGGAATTTTTTCAGTTTTAAAATATTTTTCTAAAATGAAGATTTTGGAAGTAAGAAAAAAAAATGTTGCAGCTTTTTAAGAATTTTGAAAAGTTTTAAGATAATGAAATTTTGTTTTAAATTCCTGGGAAAATTCCAAATTATTTTTTGATTTGAATAATATATTCTAAAAGAAAATTGAAAGAGGTTTTAACGCATGTGAAAGGACTTCCTAAAATTTCTAAAAAGAATGTAGAAGATTTGAAAGAAAAATTATTCAATTTCACAAAATTACAAAATTTTTTGAATAAACTCGATTAAATGTAAAGAAATATATTTTTTTCAATTTCGAAGCTTCTTAAGAATTTTGAAAGTTTTCAAGAAATTGAAAAAACTTTTCTTTACATTCCTGGATAATTTTTAAAATGATTTTTCATCTTGAAAAATCATTTTTTAAGAAAATTTGAAAAGATTACACTTTTTTAAATCTGGAAGATTTTAAGGCAATTTTTAAAAATTTTGGAAAATTTTTCAATATCTTGGGAATAACTATATTCAGTTTAGAAGATGTTGGAAAATTCAACTCTCTTCGGATAAATGTAACTGTTTTCGATTAAAAATTATCTATCTGGTTCAAAACATAATTATTTTGTTAAAAATTAATGTTTTTTTATTAAAAATTCGTCTGTTTCGGCAGAAAATCTATTTTCTTGATTGAAAATTTATATTTTTTTATATTTATATTCATAAATTTATTTATTTATAATTTTATCGGTTGATGATTCATCCTTTCAGAGTTCATCCTTTGGTTAAAAATTAATTTTTTGAACCAGAAAATTAACTATTCCTGAATTCAAAAATTTTGTTGAACTTTTGTTGTCTCTTGACTAAAAAATCTTCTTTTGTTAAAAATTCAGCTATTTTCTTGAAAAATTCTTTCTGCTTTGAAAATTAATTTTTGGTGTGTAAAAATTCCATCTCTCTGGTTAGAAATCCAATTACTAGTGGTTGAAAGGTTATTTATTTTGGTTTGAAAGTCTACTATTATATTTTTGATCCTGAATTTGTTTTCCTTGATTAAAAAAATAAAATTATTTGGTTGAAAAATTTAATTATTTGTTTGAAAATTATTTTTTTTTAGTTAAAGGTAATTTTTTCTGAAAAAAGATCTTCTCCTTTCGCTCCGCTAGGAATCGAACCTCAGAACTTCCGATTGCCGGTCGAATGCTTTCAGAATTAAGCTACTAGAGAGATAAGCTACTAGATAACCCACTAGAAAATAAACGCATTATTTTTCTAGATGGTACAAGTTCAATTTTTTCGAAGAATCTGTATTATCGTCAGAGAATTACAGACATTTTCAAAAATTACAAACATTGATTTAAAAAAAAAATTCAATCAAAGGAAGTTAGTCAAAAATGTATGTTATTATCTGATGATAATACAGATTCTTCAAAATAATTCAACCTGTATCATCTAGAAAAATAATGCGTGTATTTTCTAATAGCTCATCTAGTAGCTTATCTCTCTAGTAGCTTAATGGGAAAGCACCCGACCGGCAATCGAAAGTTCTGCGGTTCGCTTCCCAGCGGAACGAAAGGAGATCTTTTTTCAGAAAAAATTAATCAAGATGGTATTTTTATCAGCTGGATGAGTTAATTTGGCATCCAGTCTTTCAAGCTTCAGTTGAAATGAAGTTTATAATTGTATTATAAATTTCACTAACTGTTGAGTAAAATAATCTTGAGAAGGATTGCGCCAATTTACAAAAGTTTGGGAAGTGGATCGACGAGATTGAATATAGCAAGTCGTAATCGAATCGAAGAACGGAATGAGATGAGGGACTCCAGTAGAAAACTAACCTAGTTCGCAGTTTGCTTCGTTATCCTGGAAATGCAAAGGAAAGGAACAATGAGCAGGAGAACGACACGGTCACGGATTTCTACTCAAATGGGAACATCCAAGAGAAGCAGGAAGGGTTCCTCGTCTCTCAGTTGACAATCTCCGTGTAGTATGTACTAAGCTAATTGACTTCGGAGGATTTAATGCATGAGATTTCCGCTGTCACACAATTCCAGTTTCAGGATTAGGGTGGTTCGAAAACATTAATAAAATTTTGGAAAGATTCTTAATTTCCGCATTGAATGAAGCGTATTTGAAGTTTTTTTGATGAATAGGGTCTGAATGAGCGAGGAAGAAAGACCAGTCTAATTTCTGATTTTTTACCATTTTTGAGAGTCAACTTTAACTCCTCGCGAAATCTAGGGAAATGATGGTAAAAATTTAAAAGTTAGGCAAAATGAACCTTATGATCTCCTCTTTAAAATGAGCCCAAGAAACTCTCTTAATGTTTACTGGTTCTCGAATTATCATGAAAAATGTAGAGCCGTGCGGAAGACGCTCGGCATTGTCAAAGCCTCGGCCGCTCGGCTCGCACAAGCGCTCGGCTAGGTCAACCGCTCTGCTCGGCCTGCGCTCGGCTAGGTCAACCGCTCTGCTCGGCCTGCGCTCGGCCGAGCGATTTTCATCTTGCGCGAGCCTCACACGTTTCTTATGATAATTCGAGAACCAACTAACATTTTTACAGTTTCTTGGGCTCATTTTAAAGAAGAGACTCTAAGTTTCATTTTGCCTATCTTTAGCAGGAAGGGTTCCTCGTCTCTCAGTTTACAATCCCTTTGTAGTATGTACTAAGCTCATTGACTTCGGAGGATTGAATGCATGAGATTTCTGCTGTCACAGAATTCCAGTTTCAGGATTAGGGTGGTTTAAAAACACTAACTTTTAAAATTTTGGAAAGATTATTAATTTCCGCATTGAATGAGGCGTATTTGAAGTTTTTTTGATGAATAGGGTCTGATTGAGCGAGGAAGTCTAATTTCTGATTGTTGACCATTTTTGAGAGTCAACTTCAACTCCGCGCGAAATCTAGGAAAATGATGGTAAAAATTTAAAAGTTAGGCAAAATGAACCTTATAATCTTCTCTTTAAAATGAGCCCAAAAAACTGTTTTAATGTTTATTGGTTCTCGAATTATCATGAAAAATGTAGAGCCGTGCGGAAGACGCTCGGCATTGCCAAAGGCTCGGCGCGGTCAACCGCTCGGCTCGTTCAACCGCTCGGCTCGCACCACTGCTCGGCTGGGTTATTCGCTCTGCTCGGCCCGCGCTCGGCCGAGCGATTTACATTTCGCGCACGCCTCATACGTTTCTTATGATAATTTGAGAACCAATCAACATTTTTACAGGTTCTTGGGCTCATTTTAAAGAAGAGACTCTCAGCTTCATTTTGCGTAGTTATGAAACCAACCATACACCTAGAAGATTAATAATGTTAATGCAAAATAAATTTTGTTTCTAAATGTATTTAAAACACTTTGTAATTGTGTTTTCAAGTCAAAAGGATAAATTTTCAACCGAAGAAATGAATTTTTAACTAAAATGATGAATCTTCAACCAAAAATATTAATTTTTAACCAAACAGTTAGTTGAATTTTCAACCCAGTAGATTAATTTTCTACCAAAAAAAACTCATTTCCAACAAAGTACATGAATTTTCATCCAAAAAGTAATTAATTTTCATACAAAAAAACAAAACAATTTTCAACAAAGTATTTTTTTTTCATAACAAAAAATTTTTTTTCAACCAAAAATATAATATTTCAGTTTGCAATTAGAAATATAAATTTTCAAGCAAAAGTGGAATAGTTATATCTACAGTCAAAAAAATTATTTTTTAAATAAAAAGAAATGAATTTTCAACCAAAGAAATTAATTTTTAATTAAAATGATGAATTTTCAAACAAAAATATTAAATTTTGACCAAATAGTGGATTTTTCAATCCAAAAGATGAAATTTCTATCAACAAAAAAAATCAAATTTTCAACTATATCGTTTTTTTTCAATGAAAGAAATGAATTTTAAACAAAAAACATAATAGTTAAATTTTCTATTGAACAGACAATTTTTTAACGAAAAATATTTGTTTTTTTATCAAAAAAGGTCAGTTTTTCACAGAAAATAGTATAGCTAAAGTTAATTTTTAACTGAAATGATGAATCTTCAACTAAAAAAAAATTAATTTTAAACCAAATACGTGAATTTTAAACTAAAAAGATAAATTATCTACCAAAAATAAATTAGGATAATTTTCAGTTAGTAAAATAAATTTTCAACCAAAAAACAAACGAATGTTCAACCAAAGAAATTAATTTTTAATTAAAATGATGAATTTTCAACCAAAAATATGAAATTTTGACCAAATAGTGGATTTTTCAATCCAAAAGATGAATTTTCTATCAACAAAAACAAAAACGAATTTTCTACTAAATAGTTTTTTTTTTCAATGAAAGAAATGAATTCTTAACAAAAAACAGAATAGTTAAATTTTCTATTAAACCGATAATTTTTTAACGAAAAAGATTACTTTTCTATCAAAAAAGGTAAAATTTCCACCAAAAATGGAATAGCTGAAGTTAATTTTTAACTAAAATGATGAATCTTCAACTTAAAAGTTAAAATTTAAACTAATAGGATTACTCTTCTACCAAAAAAGACGAATTTTCGAAAAATAGTTGAATTTTAACATAAAACAGATAAATTTTCAACTAAAAATGGAATAGTTAAAATTTCAGTAAAAAATTAATTTCCAATCAAATTAAAGTAAATTTTCAACGGAATAGTATAATTTTCAACCAAGCAGATTACATTTTTATCAAAAAAGATGAATTTTTGACAAAAAATGGAATAGTTACATTTTCAGTTCCAAAACTTAATTTTTAACCAAATAATTTAATTTTTCATTACAAAAGATTAATTTTTGAACAAAAAACGGACTATATAAATTATTAGTTAACAAAATTATTTGCAATTAAAAAAGAAACGAATTTTCTATAGAATGGTTAAATTTTCAATTATCAATCCAATTGTAAAATTTTCAAGACCAAAAAAGTTAATTTTTAACAGAATACATTGAATTTCAACTGAAAAAGATCAATTTTAAATATTTTAACCAAGAAAGATTTTTGACTCAATAAAAAAAATGTCATAAAAAATGCGGAATTTTCAAGCCAAAGAAAAACAACTAAAAAAAATGTTAAAACAAAAATAAAATAATTTGATTTTTAGTAAAAAAATTAATTTCAAATAAAAAGTGACCTTTCATCAAAAAAATAAAATTTCAACGATAGGCCTGAATTTTCAACCAAGAAAGAAAAATAAAATGTATTTCATTAAAAAAGTTTAATTTTCAAGCCAAAAAATCGATTTTTTTATAAAATGGTTGAATTTTCAACCCAAAAAGAATTTTCAGCAAAACAGTTGAACTTTAACCAAAAAAGATAATTTTTTAATTTGAAACAAAATAATTAAATTTGTAACCAAATAGTTGAATTTTTAACTAAAAAAAAGGCTTCAACCATCAATGAAATAGTTAAATTTTTAGTTAAAAGAGTTAATTTTTAATACAAAAAAAGACCTTTTATTCAAAAAAGATTAAATCTCGACAAGATTTTTTAACCAAGAAAGGAATGGAAAATAAATTGCATCCGAAATGATTTATGGAATATTTTTCAAAAATATTTCCGGGGACCACACGCGACAAAGATCGGAAGATTGTCGTTTGTTGTATATCGCTAAATAAACCGTTTTAGCAAACAAAAAGGGCTCTAACTAATCAAGACTGTAAAAAGTCCTTTCATCGTAGAAGATTTTTGGATTATGAACAAAATTTAAATATTTAATTCCAACATTTCCTATTTAGAAAAAAATGTTTTTTTTCTAAAAGATACAAGACAATCTTTAACGTCTTTCCAGACTAGATGGAGCTATAAATTAATCAAAATTTTATTTAAATTAATTCAGAAAAACAATCCT
>CAKNYM010049091.1:74371-89639 GCA_932195095.1 Andricus curvator
TCTGAATAAATTTAATTTTTAACATTTTTTAATTGTATGTTTTCAAACATTTAAACTTAAATCAAACAATTTTCCATTTTTGTTTTTCCATTTGTTTTTAAATCAAAAAATGATTCAATATAGATTATTCGATAGCCTTTTGCTTCGATAATAAAAAAACTTTACTAGGAATCTGTATTATCATCGAAGATGGTAACGATCAATCAGAAGAGAAATCTTTTCACACACCGTGAAAATGGAAATTTACAATATCGATCAAAGTTATCTCCTCTAATACAGAAAATCTTTAATGTCTTTTCAGACTAGATGGAGCTATAGATTTGAAAAAAAAGTTAATTAAATTTATTCAGAAAAAAGATCTTCTCCTTTCGCTCCGCTGGGATTCGAACGCCAGGTCAACTGATTGCCGGTCAGGTGCTCTATCACTAAGCTACTAGAGAGATCGGAAGAAGAATCCTTCTTCTGAAACACGCTTTCTTTTGCAAGATGTTATGTTTTGATACGAGTCAAGTTTACTAGGAATTTGTATTATCAGCGAAGATGGTAACGAAAATTCAGAAGAGAAATCTTTTCACATACCGTGTGCATAACACAACACAACACATCATAACATAACATAACATAGCATAACATAACATAACACAGCATAACATAACATAACATCTTGCAAAAGAAAGCGTGTTTCAGAAAAAGGATTCTTCTTCCGATCTCTCTAGTAGCTTAGTGGTAGAGCACCTGACCGGCAAACAGTTGACCTGGCGTTCGAATCCCAGCGCACAGTGGGGTGAAATTGGAAAACGAGGTTCAAAATGACATTTAGAACGTAATTATGCACCGATTTTGGATTTTTTTTTAATACAGAACTAAATTGTTCAGAAAATGGTGAAAGTAGATTTTTCATTTTTTTGTTTATTTGATTTTTATGTTAATGCAAACAGCGAAAAATGTGTCGATTTTTTCAATGTCATTTTTAATCTTCTAGAAAATATTTTTCTTACACTTCTCGTCCCTTGGATTTAATGCACAGGGGTATGAGAAACATAAAAAAATTGTTAACTTGCAAATTCGATTGTTATAAACAAATTGTATTAACAAATGATCGCCATTAGGGGTATTCGTTTTCAAAGTATATTTCTGCTTTGAAATCGCTTGCCTTCATCGTTAAGATGATACTTGGCCATTAAAATTTGAGATTAAATGTTATTTGTTTAGTTTATAAACAAATTATATAAACAAATGCACATTTTAGGTGTTTTCAAGCGAAAAGAAATTGTTTTTCCTTCTCACCTGGCTAAAATTATATTGCCAATGATGTTTGTTCAAGAAGCATTTGCCACTCATCAATATTTGTTTATTTTATAAACAAATTATATAAACAAATGCACATTTTGGGTGTTTTCAAGCGAAAGAAATCGTTTTTTTTTCGACCTTTCTGAAATTATATTGCCAATGATGTTTTTTTGTGAAAATTTTACCACCCATCAATATTTGTTTATTTCATAAACAAATTATATAAACAAATGCATACTTTGGGCGATTTTCAGCAAAAATAAACCGTTTTTTCTTCTGAACTTGCTAATACAATATTACCAATAATGTTTTGTGAAAGTTTTGTTACCACTCATCAATATGTAATTACTTTATAAACAAATTATATAAACAAAAATACATTTTCAGCGTTTTTAAGCGAAAATAAGTCGTTTTTTCTTCTGACCTTGCTGACATTATATTGCCAATGATGTTTTGTGAACAAATTTTTACCACCCATCAATATTTGTTCATTTTATAAACAAATTATATAAACAAATGCACATTTTGGGCGTTTCTAGACGAAAAGAAACCGTTTTTTCTCTCGAACTTGTTACAATTATATTACCAATGATGTTTTCTGCAAACATTTTTGCCACTCATCAATATTTTTTCATTTTATAAACAAATTATATAAACAAATGCACATTTTGGGCGTTTTCAGGCGAAAAGAAACCGTTTTTTCTTTCGACCTTCTTGCAATTATATTTCCAATGATTTTTTCTGGAAAAAATTTTGCCACTCATCAATATTTGTTTATTTTATAAACAAATTATATAAACAAATACACATTTTGGGCGTTTTTAAGCGAAAAGTAATCGTTTTTTTTTACCTCGCCGAAATTATCATGCCAATGATGTTAAAAAAAAAATTTCACAACACATTAATATTTGTTCATTTTATAAACAAATTATATAAACAAATGCACATTTTGGGCGATTTTCAGCAAAAATAAACCGTTCTTTTTCTGATCTTGCTAATATTATATTACCAATAATGTTTTGTAAAAGTTTTGTTACCACCCATCAATATTTGTTTGCTTTATAAACAAATTATATAAACAAATGTACATTTTCAGCGTTTTTAAGCGAAAATAAGTCGTTTTTTCTTCTGACATTGCTGACATTATATTGTCAATGATGTTTTGTGAACAAATTTTTACTACCCATCAATATTTGTTTATTTTATAAACAAATTATATAAACAAATGCACATTTTGGGCGATTTTCATCAAAAATAAACCGTTTTTTCTTCTGACCTTGCTAAAATTTTGTTTAGAAGATAAAAAATTAAATTTAAAAAAATCGACATTTTTTCGCTGTTTGCATCAACATAAAAATTAAATAAACAAAAAAATAAAAAATCAATTTATTTTCTATATCTTTCTTGGTTAAAAATTCAACTCTCTAGTAGAAATTACATCTATTTGTATGAAAGGTACTTTTTTCTATTGAAAATTAATTTTTTCACCTAAAAATTTAAGTATTTCATTTTTGGTTTAATATTTTGTTTTAGTTGAATATTTGTCTATTTGTTAATTTTAATTATTTGGTTGAAAATTTCACAAAATTTTTAAGAAATCATCTTTTTGGTTGAAATTCAACTGTTTTGCTGAAAATTCTTTTTTGGTTGAAAATTAAACATTTTAGAAATTTATTTCATTTCTCTTTCTTGGTTGAAAATTTTACCCTTTTGCCGAAATTTTATCTTTTTTGGATAAAAGGTCCCTTTTTATTGGAAATTAATTTTTTTCCTAAAAATAAAACTATTCTTTTTTTGTTTGAACAATTTTTTTCGTTGAAAATTGATCTATTTGGTTACAAATTAATTAATTTTTTTAATAATTGCACAGTTTTGTTAAAAAAACATCTCTATTGGTTAAAATTAAACTGTTTTGATGAAAATTCTTCATGAGCTTGAAAATTCAACATTTTTTAAGCAATTTTTTTTATTGAGTGAAAAATCTTTCTTGGTTAAAATATTTAAAATTAAAAATTGATCTTTTCCATTTGAAATTCAATATATTCTTTTAAAAATTATTTTTTTGTTGTTGAAAATTTTTAAATTAAATTGAAAATTTGTTTCTTTTTGGTTAACAATTAATTTCTTCTACTGGAAATATAATTCATCAATTTTTGGTTGAAAAGTATTCTTTTTTATATGATAGATTAACTACTTTGTTGAAAATTCATTAAATTCGTTAAAAATTCTTCTTTTTTGGTAAAAAAATTCATCTTCGCTGTCGAAAATTCATGATTTTAGTTAAAAATTCATTTCTTTAGTTGACAATTTAACCATTCTATAGAACATTCGTTTTTTTAAATAAAAATAATTTTCTTAACTATTAATATATTTCATTTTCAGTTAAAATTTTTTTAGTTGAAAATTAGTTTTTTCTTATTTAGAATTATTTTTTTTTACTGGAAATGTAACTGTTTTATTTTTTGTCGAAAATTTATTTTGTTTGATAGAAATTTAATCTTCTTGGTTAAAAATTATACTATTTTGTTGAAAATTTACTTTAATTTGATTAAAAATTAATTTTTTTACTGAACTTATGGTTGAAAAATTAATCTTTTTGGATGAAAATTTAACTTTTTTTTTAATTTCTTTTTTTATGTTAAAAATTTTATTTTTATGAAAAGTTAATTATTTTATTTCGAATTAAAAATTTATCTATTTCAATTGGAAATTCTATTCCATTTCTTTTTGTTAAGAAGTATTTTTTTAATGTAAATTTAACTATTTTATCTGTGGTTGAAAAGTTACGTTTTTTATTTGGAAATTCATCTTTTGAGTTTAAAATTCATTTTTTTATTAGTTCAAAATTCAATTCATTTCTAAAAAATTGAATTATTTTGTCACTTCACAGTTTGCTTTGTTCCACTTTTTCTCGAAAATTTATTTTGTTTGATAAAAATTCAATCTTCTTGGTTAAAAATTATACTATTTCGTTGAAAATTTATTTTAATTTTATTAAAAATTAATTTTTTCACTGAAATGTAACTATTCTATCTTTGGTTGGAAATTTATTCGTTTTCGGTGAAAATTTAAGTATTTGTTGAAAATTTGTCTTTTTTGGTAAAAGAGTACTCTCATTAGTGGAAATTTCATCTTTTTGGTTAAAAATTAATTTCTTTGGTTGAAAATTTAACTGTTTTGTTGAAAATTCGTTAGCTTCTTGGTTGAAAATTTATTTCACTAATTGAAAATTAAAATCATGTATTTGGTTAGAATTAAATTTTTTTTTTAGTTGAAGATTCATCATTTTAGTTAAAAATTAACTATTTTGTTTTTTGTTAAGAATTCATTTCTTTTGTTGAAAAAAACTATCTAGTTGAAAATTCGTTTTTTTGTTGATAGGAAATTCATCTTTTGGATTGAAAAAACCACTATTTGTTCAAAATTTCATATTTTTGGTTGAAAATTCATTATTGTAATTAAAAATTAATTTCTTTGATTGAAAATTCGTTTCTTTGTATTTGAAAATTAAGTTTCTTGACTGAAGATATAACTGTTTTATTTTTGCTAGAAAATTTATATTTCTAACTGCAAATTGAAATATTATATTTTTGGTTTAAATTTATGCTTTTTAATTTAAGATTGAATTTTTTTGTTCAAAATTAATAAATAAAACTCTTCCCTCCATTTTTTTATTCTGCTGTAAAAAAAAAATATAAAGCATATCACTGCACTGATAACGAAGCTCTCTTTAGATATTTTGACGCCCGGCCAGAATAATTGGAAAACCTAATTTTTCGTCGACAGCTGATAACGAAATTTCGAAAATAACGAAATTACTTCGATCCGAGCTGCTGAGGGAATCCCAGCGGGAAATATGTTGAGAGCGCGTGGTGTGGCAGTTGATTATTCAATTACTTGTAACGGGACGTTAAATTGGCATTAAAGCGACGCAAGATTGCTCGACTCAAAGTAAATCTTTTTTTTTTTTTTTTAAGAGGCCAATTCGCCTTTTCGTCGAAAATACCAAGGAAAAATAGCCCGGGGAAAATTGGGGTAAATTGGGCATAAATCAAATTAGGGGTTCATTAAAACGACCCGGAAAAGACCAAAACATCCCTCTTTATTACTCCTTAAGTCTAAGCACTAGGGTGGTCAAAAAATTTTTTTTCGAATTTTTAGGAATAACGCCGGAAAATTTGTTCGACAGAAAAATAAATAAACAATAAATAAATGAAATAAATAGACAGAAAATAAATCTATTTTTTTCAAAGGTTGTTAGAGATGGCGCAAGCACCATGAACAAATAAGTGAACTTTTTTGAGTGAATTATTTTTGCTCTTTTCCCGAAGTTCAAAAAAATTAATTTAAAAAAGTTATCTTACATAAGAGAGTTGTAAAAGTTTTGTTTTAAATTACAACAAAAAGTTTATTGCAAAGCGTAAAAGAAAAATTTGAAATTGAAGATATTTTGTTATCAGCCCCACTCCAGTGAAATAAATTCACGAAAAAGAAAGAGATTTTTTTAGATAAGTTCCTCTCTAATGTTTATTTATAATTTGTTTATAAGTAAAATGGCCAAGAAAAGTTAAAAGTTTCAGAAGAAACCGCAAATTTCTAGCACTTATTCAAGAGACAATAGTTATAAACAATAAATAATTGTTTAAACTATTGTTATTAACTTGCATTAATTATTACCTCACTAAGTGAAAAGTGGACAAAAAGTTTAAGAGTTCAGAAAAAACTGCAACTATCTGGCATTAATATAGATGAAAATAGTTTTTAACAATAATAATTTGTTTAAACAATTACTTTTGCTCAATCTAAATAATTATTAAGTCATTCCAAGTAAAAAATAGACAAATAGTTAAAAAAATTAGAAAACCCGTAACTTTCTACATGAGGCAAGGAGCATATTATTAACAATAATAATAAATTGTTTAAACAATTATTTTTGTTAACTTGAATCAATTATTACTCCACTCTAATCGAAAAATGGATAAAAGTTAAAAAATTCAGAAAAAACCGCAATTATCTAGTATTAATATAGAAAAAGATAGCTAAAGACAATAATAATTTGTTTAAACAATTATTTTTTCTATATTAAAATAAAAATAATAACTCACTCCAAGTGAAAAGTGAACAGAAAGTTGAAAATTTCAGAAAAAAACCGCAATTTCTGGTCTTATTAAAAGTTAATATTATTAACAATGATAATAAATTGTTTAAACAATTGGGCTTGTTAACATTAATAAACATAAATTAACATTAACATTAACATTAATTGAAAATTGGACAAAAAGTGGAAAATTTTTGAAAAAACTGCGACTTTCTATCTGCATTTTAAGAGAAAATGGTTAAAAACAATAAAAAATTGTTTAAACAATTTATTTAAACATTCAATTATCAGTATAGAGTAGTATTTTATGTATCAGAAACAATTTGCAAAAAAAGCTGCAAGAAAATAATAATCAGCGCTGAAAGCTCGCAAAACCCTTTTTTTCACTCATGAAGATAGTTATTAACAATAATAATAAATTGTTTAAACAATTATTTTTGTAACTTGAAATAATTATTATTACTCCACTCTCATTGAAAAATGGACAACAGTTAAAAAATTCAGAAAAAAACCGGAATTTCTGATATTATTTAAAGATAATATTATTAACAATGATGATAAATTGTTTAAACAAGTAGGTTTGTTAACATGAATGAACATAAATTAACATGAACATCAACATTAATTGAAAATTGGACAAAAAGTGGGAAATTTTTGAAAAAACCGCGACTTTCTACCTCCATTCGAAGGGAAAATTGTTTAAAAAAATAATAAATTGTTTAAACAATTTATGTGAACATATATTCATCAGTATAAAGTAGTGTTTTATGTATCAGAAACAATTTGCAAAAAAAACTGCAAGAAAATCATAATTAGCGCCAAAAGCTCGCAAAACCCATTTTTTCACGTATGAAGATAGTTATTAACAATAATAATAAATTGTTTAAACAATTATTTTTGTTAACTTGAATTAATTATTACTCCACTCTAATTGAAAAATTGATAAAAGTTAAAAAATTCAGAAAAAACCGCAATTATCTAGTATTAATATAGAAGAAGATAGTTAGTGACAATAATAATTTGTTTAAACAATTATTTTTTCTATATTGAAATAAAAATAATAACTCACTCCAAGTGAAAAGTGAACAAAAAGTTGAACATTTCAGAAAAAAACCGCAATTTCTGGTATTATTCAAGGATAATATTAATAACAATGATAATAAATTGTTTAAACAATTATGCTTGTTAACAATAATAATAATAACAATAATGATTATTGTTAAATATTATATAAAAAAATCTAGAAAAAAAACTAATTGAAAATTAAGTAGTTAATTAATTAGCGCCAAAAGCTTGCAAAACCCATTTTTTCACTTATGGGGTTTTTTTGGGACCCTATAGAACATACTTATGGGGGTCGTATTTGGAAAAAAATATTTTATTTGTATTCTATGGCTAATTGTGTAGAGAAATGTTGAGTTTCAACTCGATTCAGTTATTATTGAGGATTCTGAATAAAATGTACAAAAACGTCTTTTTTTATGGGAAATACCTGTTAAACTTCATGGGGCTTGCATCCCCTCCAAATATCATTGAAAAAAAATTGATTTATTTTTTTGGGGATGCGAACAAATTTCCGAGCATTATTCACAAAAATTCGCAACAAAAAAAAATTTCATCGCATTTTTGGACCACCCTAATGAGCACCATAAAACATACATCACGTATAAAAAAAAGAGAAGTAATAGAAAAATTCTTGGATACTCAAAAACTTTTCAATAATTTCAAAATCTACAAATTATAAAAAGTAGATTTGAGCTTTCGAAAGTTAATTTAGTTTCTGAATCCGGAAGTTTGAATCGTTTTAATGCGAAAAGTTTCTGGCTGACTTTGGAAGTTTTTTCCACTTCTCTGAGTTTTTAAAATGGGTTTCTTATTAATTAAAGGCTTTGTAATTTTCTGATTGCAACTGGTCCCGCTTAAAAATATTTAGAATTTTGATTCCTTCAATAAAAATTATTTAAAATTATTATAACTTTACGCTGAAAGCTTGGAATCGAAATGATTGCAAATATCGTTGATTGCAAATTGAAAGCTTTCAATCAAACCCTTGAATGTCAACCTATTGGAGAGTGCGTTAAATTAAAGCAGGTACATTAAATTACCCAGCCCAGACTGGTTTGAATTTGATAGCTTCGGAATTAGAATTAAAATCATCCATTATAATAATAATCAGAATTTTTTATCTAAAAAAAAATCCAAAGAACCCTCACAAAATAGAAAATAAATAAAAAAAAAGATTTTCCAAAAGTTGATAAACTCACCCTTCGCGAAGACAAGAGCGAGGGAAACTGAGAGTAAAAGTGGCCCGAGTGGTGCCATTTTTCCAGAATTATTTCTCCTAATTCATCACTTATTTCTCGCCCTGGATGAAAATTTCACAAATTTTAAAAAACACAATTTTTCCACGATGTCGCGTGACTTTTTGAAGAGGAAAATAAACGCGCGAGGCGCGCGTACGCACGACCCTTCTCGCACGGCGGTCGTGGTGAACTGAGGGTTTTCGCGCGTGTCGTCGCGCAAGGGGATTTGTGACTTGTACGCCTGGTTACCAACCACTTGGCTTTCGAACACCCACGCAGCCACGAGGGTGAATTTCACCCCCGTGAACCCCCCACCCCCAATACCCACCCTCTGCCACCCACGGGCGAAGAGTACTCGGGGCATCCCCGAATTCACGGACTGACCACTGACCACAGCAAGGATCATGTCCCGAGGCTCTAAATCCGGCCGGAATTTAGGGGAATAGGGGGAAATTGGACCATTTGGTTACCCGAACTGGTAATCCGGGGTAATCCGGTTAATCCAGGGTAATAAGAGTAATCTAGGAAAAGCGATTGTAATCCAATTGTAATCTGGCGTAATCCACTTGTGATCCAACTAATCCACTTGCAATTAAAGCAATCCACTTGTTATCAAAATAATCCACTTTTGATCGAAGTAATCCACTTGTAATTCAATTATTTTCCTTATGATATTATGATTTCTCTTGTAATTCAATTAATTGACTTGGAATCCAAGAAATTCAATTCTTATCCAAGTTAACATCTGTAATCCAATTAATACACTTGTAACCCAAGTAATCTACTTGTCATCCGAGTAATCCACTTGTAATCCAATTCATCTACTTGCAATTCAAGCAATCCACTTGTTATCCAAGTAATCCACTTGTAATCCACTTGTAATCCACTTGTAATCCAAGTAATACACCTGTAATCCAATTAATCCACTTGTAATTCAATTAATTTACTCATAATATAATTATTACTCTTGCAATTCAATTAATTCACTTGGAATCCAAGAAATTCAATTCTTATCCAATTAATCATCTTGTAATCCGAGTAGTACATATGTGATACAAGTAATCCATTTGTAATTTACTTAATCCACTTGTACCCCAAATTGATTCACTTGTAATCCAAGTAATCTACTTGTAATTCAATTAATTGTCTGATAATATAATTATTTCTCTTGTAAATCAATTAATTGGCTTGGAATCCAAGAAATTCAATTCTCATCCAAGTAATCATCTTGTAATCCAAATAATACACTTGTAACCCAAGTAATCCACTTGTAATCCAATTCATCCACTTGCAATTCAAGCAATCCACTTTTTATCCAAGTAATCCACTTGTAATCCAAGTAATCCATTTGTAATCCAATTAATCCACTTGCAATTCAAGCAATCCACTTGTTATCCAAGTAATCCACTTGTAATCCAATTAATCCACTTGTAATTCAATAAATTCACTGATAATATAATTATTACTCTTTTAATTCAATTAATTCACTTGGAATAAAAGAAATTCAATTCTTATCCAAGTAATCATCTGTAATCCAATTAATACACTTGTACGCCAAGTATTCTACTTGTCATCCAAGTAATCCAATTGTAATCCAATTAATCTACTTGCAATTCAAGCAATCCACTTGTAATAGAAGTAATCTAATTGTAATTCAATCAATTTACTGATAATATAATTATTACTCTTGTAGTTCAATTAATTAACTTGGAATCCAAGAAATTAAATTATTATCCAAGTAATCATCTGTAATCCAATCAATACACTTTTAAGCCATGTAATCTACTTGTCATCCAAGTAATCCACTTGTAATCCAATTAATCCACTTGAAATGCAAGCAATTCACTTATTATCCAAATAATCCACTTGCAATCCACTTGTAATCCAAGTAATCCACTTTTAATAGGAGTAATCCACTTGCAATTCAATTAATTTCCTTATGATATAATTATTTCTCTTGCAATCCAATTAATTCACTTGTGATCAAAGAAATCCAATTCATATCCAAGTAATCATCTTGTAATCCAAGTAATACACTTGTGATAGAAGTAATCCACTTGTAATCCAAGTAATCTACTTGTAATCCAATTGATTCGCTTTGAGTCTAAGTAATCCATTGGTAATCCAATTAATCCACTTGCAATTCAAGCAATCCCCTTGTTATCCAAGTAATCCACTTGAAATCCACTTGTAATCCAAGTAATCCACTTGTAATAGGAGTAATCAACTTGTAATTCAATTAATTTCCTTATGATATAATTATTTCTCCTGCAATTCAATTAATTCACTTGTGATCAAAGAAATCCAATTCATATCCAAGTAACCATCTTATAATCTAAGTAATCCACTTGTAATACAATTGATGCAATTTGAGTCTAAGTAATTCACTTGTAATTCAATTAATTTTCTTATAATATAATTATTTCTCTTGTAATTCAATTAATTCACTTGGAATCCAAGAAATCCAATTCAGATCCACGTAATCATTTTGTAATCCAAGCAATACACTTGTAAGCCAAATAATCTACTTGTCATCAGAGTAATCCACTTGTAATCCAAGTAATCCACTTGTAATCCAATTAATCCACTTGGAATGCAAGCAATTCACTCATTATCCAAATAATCCACTTGCAATCCACTTGCAATCCACTTGTAATCCAAGTAATCCACTTGTAATGGGAGTAATCAACTTGAAATTCAATTAATTTCCTTATGATATAATTATTTCTCTTGCAATTCAATTAATTCACTTGTGATCAAAGAAATCCAATTCATATCCAAGTAATCATCTTGTAATCCAAGTAATCCAATTGATCCACTTTGAGTCTAAGTAATTCACTTGTAATTCAATTAATTTTCTTATAATATAATTATTTCTCTTGTAATTCAATTAATTCACTTAGAATCCAAGAAATCCAATTCTTATCCAATTACATAATCACATTTTTGATTATCATCTTGTAATCCAAGTAATAAATTTATGATACAAGTAATTCACTTGTAATTTACGTAATCCACTTGTAATCTAAGTAATCCACTTGTAATTCAATTAATTGGCTTGGAATCCAAGAAGTTCAATTCTCATCCAAGTAATCATCTTGTAATCCAAGTAATACACTTGTAACCCAAGTAATCTACTTGTCATCCGAGTAATCCACTTGTCATCCAAGTAATCCACTTGTAATCCAATTCATCCACTTGTTATCCAATTAATCCACTTGTAATCCACTTGTAATCGAAGTAATCCACTTGTAATAGAGTTAATCCAATTGTGATCCAATTAATCCACTTGCAATTCAAGAAATCCACTTGTAATCCAAGTAATACACTTGTAATCCAAGTAATCCACTCGTAATATAAGTAATCCACTTGCAATTCAAGTAATTTTCTGATAATATATGTATTGTTCTTGTGATTCAATTATTTCACTTGAAAACCAAGAAATTCAATTCTTACCCAAATAATCATCTTGTAATCGAAGTAATACACTTGTAATCCAAGTAATCCACTTGTAATCCGAGTAATCCACTTGTAATCCAATTCATCCACTTTTTATCCAAGTAATCCACTAGTAATCCAATTCATCCACTTTTTATCCAAGTAATCCACTTGTAATCCACTTGTAATCGAAGTAATCCACTTGTAATAGAAGTAATCCACTTGTAATTCAAACAATCCACTTGTTATCCAAGTAATTCACTTGTAATCGAAGTAATCCACTTGTAATATAAGTAATCCACTTGCTATTCAAGTAATTTTCTGATAATATATTTATTGTTCTTTTGATTCAATTAATTCACTTGAAAACCAAGAAATTCAATTCTTACCCAAGTAATCATCTTGTAATCCAAGTAATACACTTTTAAGCCAAGTAATCTAATTGTCATCTGAGTAATCAACTTTTAATCGAAGTAATCCACTTCCGAACCAAGTAATCCACTGGTAATTTAAGTAATCCAATTGCTATCCAAGTTCTCCGATTGTTATCCAAGTTCTCAACTTGTTATTCAAGTAATCCACTTGTAATCCAAGTAATCCACTTGTCATTCAATTAGTTTTCTTATAATATAATTATCACTCTTGTAACTCAATTAATTCACTTGGAATCCAAGAAATTCAATTCTTATCCAAGTAATCATCTGTAATACAATTAATACACTTTTGAGCCAAGTAATCCACTTGTAATACAAGTAATCCACTAGTAATCTAATCAATCCACTTGCAATTCAAACAATTCACTTGTTATCCAAGTAATCCACTTGCAATCCACTTGTAATCTCAGTAATCCACTTGTAATAGGAGTAATCCACTTGTAATTCAATTAATTTCCTTATGATATAATTATGTCTCTTGCAATTCAATTAATTCACTTGTAATCAAAGAAATCCAATTCATATCCACGTAATCATCTTGTAATCCAAGTAATACACTTGTGATACAAGTAGTCTACTTGTGATCCAAGTAATCCACTTGTAATCCAATTGATCCACTTTGAGTCCAAGTAATGCACTTGTAATTCAACTAATTTTCATATAATACAATTATTTCTCTTGTAATTCAATTAATTCACTTGGAATCCAAGAAACTCAATTCTTATCCCAGTAATCATTTTGTAATCCAAGTAATACACTTGTAATTCAATTGATCCACTTGTAATCTAAGTAATCCACTTGTAATTCAAGTAATAAACTTGTAAGCCAAGTAATCTACTTGCCATGCAAGTAATCCACTTGTAATCCCAGTAATCCACTCGTAATCCAAGTAATCCACTTGTAATTCCATTAATTTACTGATAATATAATTATTCCTCTTGTAATTCAATCAATTCACTTGGAATCCAAGAAATTCAATTCTTATCTAAGTAATCATCTTGTAATCCAAGTAATACACTTGATCCACTTATAATCTGAGTAATCCACATGTAATTAGATTAATCAACTTGCAATCCAAGTAATACACTTACAATCCAATTAATCCACTTGTAAACCAAGTAATCCACTTGTAATCCAATTGACCAACTTTGAGTCTAAGTAATTCACTTGTAATTCAATTAATTTTCTTATAATATAATTATTGTTCTTATAATCTAAGTAATCCACTTGTAATTCAAGTAATACAATTGCTATCCAAGTTCTGAAATTGTAATCCAAGTTCTCCACTTGTTCTCCAATAATTTCCTTATGCTATAATTATTTCTCTTGAAATTTAATTAATTCACTTGGAATCCAAGAAATTCAATTCTTATCCAAGTAATCATCTTGTAATCCAAGTAATACGCTTGTAATCCAATTGATCCACTTGTAATCTAAGTAATCCACTTGTAATTCAATTAATTCACTTGGAATCCAAGAAATCCAATTCTTATCCAAGTAATCATCTGTAATCCAATTAATACACTTTTAAGCCAAGTAATCCACTTGTAATACAAGTAATCCACTAGTAATCTAATCAATCCACTTGCAGTTCAAGCAATTCACTTGTTATCCAAGTAATCCACTTGTAATTCTATTAATTTCCTTGTGATATAATTATTTCTCTTGCAATTCAAATAATTCACTTGTAATAAAAAAAATTCAATTCTTATTCAAATAATCATCTTGTAATCCAAGTAATACACTTGCAATCCAAGTAATCCACTTGTAACGCAAGTAATTCACTTATAATCCAATTGATCCGCTTATAATCTAAGTAATCCACTTCTAATTAAATTAATTTTTTCATAATATAATAATTTCTCTTGTAATTCAATTAATTCACTTGGAATCCAAGAAATTCAATTCTTATCCAAGTAATCATCTTGTAATCCAAGTAATCATCTTGTAATCCAAGTAATACACTTGTAATCGAAGTAATGCACTTGTAATTCAAGTAATCCACTTCAATCCAAGTAATCTACTTTTAATCCAGATCTAATAAGGAGTAATCCCTTTCAAATCTGCGTAAATCCACTTGTGTTTCGGAGTAATCTAGAGTAATCTATCACCAATCTGCATAATCAGGAGTAATTGGAGTAATTCAAGTACTATACTTGTAATGGACGTAATATACTTGCAACACAAGTGATCTACTGGCAATCCAAATGATCAACTTCCAATCCAAGTAATCCATGGCTGATTCAATATGGCGGAAGTGTTAGATTCCCATAAAACTTGTTACTCGGGTGTTTTTGTAGTCGCTGATTACAAATCTGAAGTCGGTTTTCAGAAATTCATAATGTAGAATCCAATATGGCGAATGAAACTGGTGAATCATCAGAGATGCAACTTTTATACTAAACTACATTTTTCACAGCCAAATTGAAATCGAAAATTGATATTTTAACATAACTTTTAAAAATAATAACCCCGAAAACTCCTAGATGCCAAGTATCATGGAAATCCAATAATTTTTTGAAAAATCGTACGCCATATTGGATCCGCCATTTTGAATTTTCGAAAACTGGCTTTAGATTCGTGATCATAGACACGAGAAACAACCAGAAGCCAAGCTTCATGAAAATCAATTAATTTTTTGAACACTCGAACGCCATATTGGATTCGCCATTTTGAATTTTTGAAATCTGACTTCAGATTCGTTA
>CAKNYM010049092.1:49813-66626 GCA_932195095.1 Andricus curvator
ACAAAAAAAGACGAATTTTCAATAAAATACATGAATTTTCAACCAAACAGCGTAATTTTCATTAAAAAAAAAAAAAACGAATTTTCAACAAAGTTGTTAAATTTTCAACTAAAGAGGTGAATCTTCAACCAAAAAATGAATTTTTAATAAAGTAGTTCAACTTTCAACCGAGCAGTTGAATATCCAATCCAAAAGGACGAATCTGCTATTCAAAACCATTGCATTTTTGACCAAAAAAGATAACTTTTTAACCAAATATTTGAATATTCAACCAAGTGATAAAATTCTTAACCAAAAAATATAACGTTTTATAATGTAATATAACGTTGAATTTAACAAAATGAATTTTTTGTTGAAAAACGAATTTTCTATTTAAAAAAACGAATTTTCAACCAATTAGTGGAATTTTCAACCCAAGATATGAATCTTCAACCAAAAAAATTAATTTTCAACAAATTCTAAATGAAGAATATAATAATTGATATTTCAACTTAAGAAGATTTTAATTTTAAAGCAAAAACAGTTGAATTCAATCAACAGAAACGAATTTCAGCAATTCACACAGTTGAATTTTCAGTTAAAAAATGAATTTTCATTAAAAAAAAGGAATTTTCAAGCAAGTATTTGGTTTTTTAACCAAATAGTTGACTTTTTAAGCCAAACGGCGAATTTTTTAGAAGACAGTTGAATTTTCAACAAAAAAGTTCATTTTTAACCAAGAAAGATGAATTTTTAAGCAAGAAAGATGAACTTTCTATAAAAAAAAGATGTATTTTCAACAAAATAGTTAAATTTTTAACCAATTAGTTGAACTTTCAAACTACAGAAGACAGTTTTTACTTACAATCAGAAAAGTTTAATTCCCAACAAAACAGTTAATTTTTAACCATGAATTTTCAACCAAATAATACGATTTTGTTAACCAAAAAAGATGAATTATCAATGAAAAATATAATAGTAGACTTTTCAACTAAAATAATTAGCTTTCACCCAAAATAGTTGTATTTTCTTCCTGGGTCCTATTAATTTAGTTCGAATTTAAGCGAAAAAACGAGAAAAAGGGGAAGTTTCTTGAAAATTAGGGAAAAAAGATCAAATCTTTTTGAAAAAGGGGAAAAGAGGGGATTAGGGGAAAGGGTGTAAAGTCTGAGCCTTTTAAAATTGGTTTACTTACTCCTTCGGTTTGTTGTAAATAATTCTCGGGAGAGGATGCAACAATGGAGTCAATCTGTACTTATTTATCAAACCGACAGCGTAGTGGCAAACTCGAACGGGCCAGTTCGGCCAGCGAAACTTGACATTATACCGATTTCCTTCCTTGAATGTATTTATGAATCTGTAAAAAATGGTTTTATAAAGATTCGTTTTATTAATTGCATAAAAATCTAGGCCTCGGATTCATTTGAGAAATTCAAAATAGTGTCAATAGTAGCATGCATTTTGAAAAATAGTAGCAAAATAGTGTCATGCAATCCATCCATTTATTAAAAAGCGCATGGCGCCATTTTCGATTATTTCTCGAAATAACTCGAAACAATTTGAAACTATTGTTGTCCGGAAACTCGTATTTATGATTGGTTGGAGCTGTCGTTCCTTTTTCTCGTTTAAAATAAAAAGTCTGTAAACTTCAGGCTTATGAGAAATGTAAGGTTATCTAAATAATATATTAAATAATAATAATAATCAATGTAAGACAGGTGTCCAGCATGTTGATATACAAAATGTAATTTGTAGATTTTTGAAGATTTCAAAAATGAAAAAAAAATTTTAAGAATTTTAAAAGGTTTCAAGATAATAAAGAAATTTCTTAAAATTCCTGGGAAAATGTCAACTGATTTTTGAGTTTTAAAATAAATTTTAAGAGAACATTGACAAAGATTTCAAAAGATTTTAAATCATTTTCTAAAATTTCGAAAAAGAATGGGAACGTTTTTGAAGCAAAATCTTTCAATTAGCAAGATTACAAAGATTTATAAAAATTACGAGTAAGTTTAAGTTTAAGACATTTCGAAATTTTAAAAAGATTCAAATTAATTTAAAAGTTGAAAATATTTCAAAAGTTTTGAAAAATGTACATTTTTGAATATTTGGAGAAAAATTTGTGAAGCTTCTTAAGGATTTTGAAGGGATTCACGATAATACAAAAATTTCTTAAAATTCCTGGGAAAATGTCAACTGATTTTTGAGTTTTAAAATAAATTTTAAGAGAACATTGACAAAGATTTCAAAAGATTTTAAATCATTTTCTAAAATTTCGAAAAAGAATGGGAACGTTTTTGAAGCAAAATCTTTTAATTAGCAAGATTACAAAGATTTATAAAAAATTACGAGTAAGTTTAAGTTTAAGACATTTCGAAATTTTAAAAAGATTCAAATTTATTTAAAAGTTGAAAATATTTCAAAAGTTTTGAAAAATGTACATTTTTGAATATTTGGAAAAAAAATTGTGAAGCTTCTTAAGGATTTTGAAGGGATTCACGATAATAAAAAAATTTTCTTAGAATTCATGGGAAAATTTGAACTGATTTTTGATTTGGAAAAATTAATTTTATGAGAATATTTAAAAACATTTCAAAATATGACAAAAAATTTTTAAAGATTACAAAAGGGAATTTTCGTAATTTTTCAGAATTTTAAGAAAATTTTTCGAAATAGAAAAAAAAATGATTTGAAATTTGACAATATTTCAAAAAATCTAAAACAAAATGTACATTTTTGAGATTTCGAAAAAAATGTTAAAGATTTTTAAGAATTTTAAAAGGCTTCAAGAAAATGAAAAAACTTTATTAAAATTTCTGGGGAAAAAACTGAATTTTTACTTTTTAAATAAATTTTGAGAGAAAATTGACAAAGATTTCCAAAAAGTGTTTCTTAAAATTCACGGGAAAATTTGAACTGATTCTTTGTTTTGAATAAATAAGTTTAAGAGAATATTTGAAAACATTTTAAAAGATGCCAAAATATTTTAAAAGATTACCCAATACTATTTTCCAACCGAGCAAGTCACGCCTACCCCGAAAGGGAAATGGCTTAATGGTATACTAAAGATTTCTAAATTCGTCATAACAGATTCTGGAAGACTTTAAGGCAATTTTTGTAATTTTTCAGAATTTTAAGAAAATTTTTGGAAAAATTTGAATTACTATAAAAGATAAGATAATTTGAAAAGATTTCAAAACATTTTAAAAAAATGTAAATTTTTGAAGATTCTGAAAAAATGTCGAAGCTTTTTAAGAAGTTTAAAAGGCTTCAAGAAAATAAAAATACTTTCTTTAAATACCTGGGAAAATTTAAACTGATTTTTTATTTTAAAAATAAATTTACAGAGAAAATTGGCAAAGGTTTCAAATGATTTTAAATTATTTTCTAAAGTTTCGAAAAAGAATGGGAAAGATTTTCAAGCAAAATCGTTCCGTTAGTAAGATTGCAAAATTTTATAAAATATTTGAAAAAAGATTTAAAAGGTTTCACGATAGTAAAAAATATATCTCACAATTCATGGGATAATTTAAACTGATTTTTTATTTTGATAGATTAATTTGAAGATAATATTTCAAAAAAATTTTAATGTTTCAAAATATTTCCAAAATTACTGTGGACGATTTTAAAGAAAAAATTTCCAATTAGCAAGATTACAAAGTTTTATAAGAAATTTGAAAAAAAAATTTGAAAGGTTTCAAGATAATCAAAAATATTTCTCAAAATTCATGGGATAATTTAAACTGACTTTTTATTTTGGAAAATTAATTTTAAGGTAATATTTCAAAAGAATTTAAAACATTTCAAAATATTTCGAAAATTGTCAAAACAGAATCTGGAATATTTGAAGGCAAGTTTTTTAATTTTTCAGAATTTTAAGAAAAATTTTGGAAGAATTCGAAGAATTTTAAAAGATATATAAAAGGTTCAAAAGTTTTGAAAATGGTTAGAAAATGATTTTAAGTTTGAAAAGATTTTCAAAGATTTTAAACAAAATGTAATTTTTTGAAGATTTCGCAAAAAATTTCGAAGCTTTTTAAGAAGTTTGAGAGGTTTCAAGAAAATAAAAAAATTTCTTGAGATTCTTGGGAAAATTTTTAATTACTTTTTATTTTGAAAAATTAATTTTTAAAGAAAATTTGAAAAAGTTTCAAAATATTTCAAATTATTATTATAATTTCAAAATATTTCTACAAATTTCGAAAAAATCGGGAAGATTTAACGGCATTTTTTTTTAATTTTGAAAAATCTTTCAAAATTTTAGGAATAGTTCGAGTCAGTTCAAGAGATATTTATCTTCCAAACTTCTCAAAGTCCTAAATGTCTTTCAAACTGACTCGAATTTTTCCTACATTTTTTCAAAATCCTGAATAATAAAAAATTATACTTTTTCGACATATTTGAAATCTTCAAAATAAATTTTGAATTTTCTCAAGCATCTTAGGAAAATTATATATTTATTCAACTTTAAAAACAAATGAACAAATAAACTCAAAAATGAAATGTTTGTTCGAGATTTTTATTTTATATTTTAAATTATTTATCCCCCAAAAATAATAATTTGGGTGAATTTTTTTTCTTTCATGACTGAAAAATCTTTTTTGAGATAAAATTTGAACTACTTGGTTGCAAATTCGTCTTTTTGGATTGAAAATTAATCTGTTGTTGTTGAGGATTCCACTATTTTGTTCAAAATTTTTGTTTCCCACTTAAAAATGCAACTGATTAAAAATTAATCTTCTTTGATCGAGGATTCAACTACTTTGTTGAAAATTCATTTTTTTTTACTAAAAATTCTACATTTTAGTCAAAAATTCATCTCTTTGATTGACAATGTCATTATTTCATTGAAAATTCGTCTTTTTTGGTAGACTATTCATCTATTTCATTAAAAAATTTATATTTTCGTGTGAAAAATTGAACTTTTTTGTAGAAAATTTGTCTCTTTTTTAAAAAACTTAATATTTTTTGGTTTAAAATGCAACTGGTAGAAATTAATTTTTTTGTTGGGGATTCAGCTATTTTCTTCAGAATTTGTTTTTTTGGCATGAATTCAACTATTTTTAAATTAAAAGTTGAATCTTTTTTGGTTGAAATATCATTTATGTTATCCGAATAATATATTCAATAATTTAATAATAATAATAATCAACGGAACAAAGGTCTTCAACACTTTAAAATACAAAAGTTAATGTTTTCTGTTTAAGAAATACAAGGTAGAAAAGTATCTGTTAATTGCTAAAGTTTTCCTAATTTTTTAGTTACAAATATTTTAAACACATTACGATTTCCAAGAGTTCAGAAAAATGTGTTGAATTCATTTTAAATTTTTTATTCAAGTTTTTGATCTCAAAAAATATGTATTGTTGATCAGAAAATTAAACATCTCTTTCGAGATGTCTGAAAACATGCATGCGCGCGCGTAGCGCGCTTTTGCTACTTGTCCAATTATTAAAAAGCGCATGGCGCCATTTTCGATTATTTCTCGAACCATCTCGAAATTACTCGAAACAATTTGAAACTATTGTTGTCCGGAAACTTGTATTTATGATTGGTTGGAGCTGTCGTTGCTTTTTTCCGTTTAAAATAAAAAGTCTGCAAACTTCAGGTTTATGAGAAATGTAAGGTTATCTAAATAATATATTCAATAATAATAATAATAATAATCAATGGAACAAAGGTGCCCAGGGCTTTGATATAAAAAATGTAATATGTAGATTTTTGAAGATTTCTAAAAAAGAAAAGAAAATTGATAAACATTTGAAAACATTTTTAATTATTTCTTAAAATTTCGAAAAATAATATGGACGATTTAAAAGAGACATTTTTTATTAGCGAGATTAGAAAGTTTTATGAAAAAATTCGATCAAATTTAAGAGACATTTAGAAGTTTTAATAAGATTCAAAATTAATTTACACTTGAAAACATTTCAAAGAAGTTAGAAGAAAACGTACATTTTTGAATATTTGGAAATAAAAAATGTTGATGCTTCTAAAAGATTTTGAAAGGTTTCACGATAATAAAGAAATTTCTTTAAATTCCTGGGAAAATTTAAACTGATTGTTTATTTAGAAAAATAAATTTAAAGAGAAAATTGGCATCGATTTCACAACATTTTAAATTATTTAATAAATTTCGAAAAAGAATATGGACGATTTTAAAGCCAATTTTTTCAATTAGCAAGATTACAAAGTTTTATAAAAAAATTTTATTAAGTTTGAAAGATATTTAGAGGTTTTAAAAAGAGTCCAAATTAATTTAAAACTTAAAAAGATTCTGCAAAAGTTGAAAAAATGTACATTTTTGAATATTTGTAAACAAAAATGTTGCAGCTTCTGAAGCATTCAGAAAGGTTTCACGATAATAAAAAATATTTTTGAAAATTCACGGTATAACTTAAACTTAATTTTTATTTTGAAAAATTAATTTTAAGAGAATATTCAAAAAGACTTTGAATTATTTCAAAAAATTTCCAAAATTGTCAAAACAGAATCTGGAAAATTTGAAGGCAATTTTTATTACTTTTCAGAATTTTAGGAAAATTTTTGGAAAAATTCAAATAATTTTCAAAGATATTTAGAAGGTTTAAATGTGTTAGAAATGATAAAAAAATAATATGAAATTTGAGAAAATTTACAAAAAATTTTAAATTATTTTCTAAAATTTTGAAAAAGAATGGAAAAGATTTTCAAGAAAAATCTTTTAATTAGCAAGATTACAAAGATTTATAAAAAATTCAATCAGGTATAAGAGACATTTAGAAGTTTTAAAACTATTAAAAATTAATGTAAAACTTGAAAATATTTCAAAAATGTAAGATTTAAGAAAACTTATATGAATATTTCGAAATAAAAATTTTGAAGCTTCTTGAAGATTTGGAAAGGTTTTACGATAATAGAAAAATTTCTTAAAATTTCTTGGGACAATTTGAACTGATTTTTTATTTTGAAAAATTAATTTTTAAGGAAACTTGACACATATTTTTAAACATTTGTATTTATTTCCTGAAATTTCGAAAAGAAATATTTGAAAATAAAAATTTTGAAGCTTCTTAAACATTTTGAAAGGTTTTACGATAACAAAAATGTTTATTAAAATTCCTGGGACAATTTGAACTGAGTTTTTATTTTGAAAAATTTATTTTGAAGGAAATTTGACAAATATTTTTAAACATTTGTATTTATTTCCTCAAATTTCGAAAAGAAATGTGAACGATTTCAAAGAAAAAATTCTCAATTAGCAAGATTACAAAGTTTTATAAGAAATTTGAAAAAAAAAAAACTTTGAAAGGTTTCACAATAATAAAAAATATTTCTCAAAATTCAAGGGATAATTGAAACTAATTTTTTATTTTGAAAAATTAAGTGTAAGAGAATATTTAAAAAGAATTCAAAACATTTAAAAAGATTTCCAAAATTTATTGTCAAAATAGAATCTGGAAGATTTGAAGGCAAATTTTTTAATTTTTCAGAATTTCAAAAAATTTTTTGAAAGATTTTTCTAAATTTGAGGAATACTTCAAGTCAGTTCAAGAGATATTATTCTTTCAAACTTCTACATCTTTTAATCTGACTCAAATTTTTCCTAAAATTTGTCAAAACCCTGACAAAAAAAATTATGCTTTTTTGACATATCTGAAATCTTCAAAAAAAATTTGAATTTTCTCAAGAATCGTAGGAAAATTATACATAATTATATTATAATTATATATATGTTTATTTAACTTTAAAAATAAATGAACAAATAAACTTAAAAAAGGAATGGTTATTTGAAATTTTTATTTTGAATTCTAAATGAATTATCCACTAAAATAATAATTTGGGTGATTTTTTTTTCTTTCATGACTGAAAAATCTTTTTTTAAATAAAATTTGAATTATTTATTTAGTTGCAAATTCGTCTTTTTGGATCGAAAATTAATCTGTTTTTGTTGAGGATTCCAATATTTTGTTGAGAATTTGTCTTTACCGGTTAAAAATGCAACTGATTGAAAATGAAACTTTTTTGGTCGAGGATTCAACTAACTTTGTCAAAAATACATTTTTTTACCAGAGATTCATCATTTTAGTCAAAAATTTATCTCTTTGGTTCACATTGTCACTATTTCGTTAAAAATTCATCGTTTTTGGTAAAAAATTAATCTATTTCATTAAAAATTAATATTTTCGTATTAAAAAATTGAACTGTTTGGTAGAAAATTTGTCTCTTTTTTTTAAAAACTTAATCTTTTTTTCGTTTGAAATGCAATTGGTAAAAATTAATTTTGTTTTGTTGGGGATTCAGCTATTTTGTTACAAATCTGTCTTTTATGACATGAATTCAACCATTTTTAATTTAAAATTAAAATCTTTTTTGGTTGAAATATCATTTATGTTAGTATTAGTATTAGTATTTATTTCTCCATTGTACACTCCTTTGAGTTTTACAATATGTGTATCCCTCCTCATATATACTTAAAATCCTTTGGTAACAAACGTCACCTATTACAAAACTAATTGGCAGTTACCATAATATCACGAAATTAAAATACAATATTGAATTACTTATCATACTAATATCACACAAACCTATTATTTTAACAATTCATTTCATTTCTTTCTCTCTCGCCTTTCTCTCAAACGCCCTCGCGTATCCGGTAAGGATGGGGTTCGGTTTACCACAGCGTTTTGCGTACTAAGTCTTCACGAGCTTTCCCGGTTTTTCCCTCCGCCCATTCTTGGATCCCCTTTACCCATTTATTATCTATTACCCCATCTGCTCCTTCGCAATTCCAAATGTGCATAACATTCTCCTCCTTAGTCCCACAGAGCCTACAAGAAACATCTTCAAACCCTTTATTTCCCGCTTTCCCCACATTTCCGCACCTAAGTCTTGCCCACTGTTCTTTAACTCCTCCACCTGTTATCTCATCTTCCCAGTACTCCTCCTTACCCGGAAGCTTTTTCCAATTTTTATACTCTTTGCAATATTTTGATCCCTCAATTTTTCCCCAATCTCCCTGAATTTCTTGTGCCAACCTAGTCTCCACTCCTCTTAATAAGTTACTTTCTACCACATCTTCCTTCCCCCCTTCCCATAACCACCTCACTGTTTCTCCATCTCCCACCTCCCTGCCTGCCTCGTGGAAAGTTTTACCCCAACTCGTCGGATTGCCATTAATGATCCCCCTCAGTTCCTCTCAAACAAATCTTAGGCCATCTATCCTCACTCATCCCACAAATTCGCATCAGGTATCTGATGGCTCTTTTCCTAGCCTCGATCTCTATACTATGTCTGCCCGCTTCCATTCTCCAAATATAATTTGGTGTTGTACCATCTAACCCCATCGCCATTTTAACAAACCTTCCTTGTACTTTCTCAACAACTTCTCTTCTTTCCCAACCCCAAATTTCTACCCCGTACATTCCTCCTGCTTTAACCAGCGCGTCCATCAGGTACAGTCTTTTCCCTAGCTTGTTAATCCTCGCCCTTCTCATTATGCCCCATGCCGCATTCAAGGCTGTTCGAGCTTTCCCTGCCAACTTCTGGACGTGTTTAGTGTAAGTTCCTCCAGTGGAAAACCAAAATCCTAAGTATTTATACTTGTCCACTACCTCTAGTTCTTTCCCACCCACTTTCCACCTTTCTGCTTGTTTTCTTCTCCCTCCCTTCCTAAAAACCATCACTTTAGTTTTATCCGCGTTTATCTCCAGCTTATTTCTTTCCACGTACCCCTCTAAGCTTCTCAGCATTTCACCTAACCCCTCTGCCCAATCTGCCACTAATGCTACGTCATCCGCAAATTTCAGACCAAATATTTTGGTCCCCCCTATTACCGTTCCCCCTATATTCCGTTTTTCCCACGCTTCGTCCATGTCTCGGATGAATATATTAAATAACGTTGGACTGAGAGGGCAACCTTGTCTTACTCCCCTGGAAGTAACGAAACATTCCGTAATTCCCTCCCCCGTAATAATTTCATTTAACGTCCTTCCGTATATTTTCCCTATCATGTTCAGCATTCTGCCCTCAATCCCTATCTTCTTCAGTTTCTCCAGTAAGATCCTTCTGTCCACTGTATCAAATGCCTTCTTCAAATCCACAAAAGCCACGTAAAGTTTACCCCCTTTATTCTTCAATTTATTACTAATCAGCGAATTAAGTACCCATACGTGATCTCGTGTAGCTCTCTTCCTCCTAAATCCCCCCTGACTTTCTTCATATAACCCTTTCCCCTCAAGCCAAACTCTCAATCTTTCATCCAGTATAGCTGCTAGTATTTTATAACCTACATTCAGTAGCGCCACCCCCCTGTAGTTGTCCGTCACACTTTCTTCCCCCCCTTTGTGAATTGGGAAAATTCGCGCTTTTTCCCACCCCCGACCTAATTTCGCTTCCTTCCACATTCCATTTAATATTCTGTGTACCTCCCTTGCCCACACTTCGGGTAACCATTTAATAAAATCTATAGATACCCCGTCCTCTCCCGCAGCCTTCCCTTTTTTTAGTTTGTCGACTACTTTAGCTACTTCTTTAAAGGAGATTTCTCTATTTAAATCCTCTAGCTCATCCTCGTTACCCTGTTCCGTATCATCTCGCCTCTCGAATTGCAAGGCTTCTATATCCGTTTCCCCACTCTCGTCAGGCTGCAGCATTGTCTCTTTCCCTCCTCCCCCTCCTGCCTCGTGATCAAATTCTGATCCGACTGTTTGGAGTTCCTCTCCGTCGAGCAACTTCATGAAATGTCTTTTCCAGTTCTCCTTTTTTATCCCCCTACCTCTAGTTTTTCTTCTCGCCGTAAATCCTCCTATTGCCTGCCAAAATTCCCTCATATTCCTGCTTTTATTTACCTTCACACAATTCTGCTCTCTTGCTTGCTTAGCCTTCTTTCCTCTCCAGTCCCTTAACTTCCTTCTACTTTCTCTAAATTCCTCCTTTTCTCTATTCCCTTTCGTTTTTAAATACCTTTTCAAAAGGTTGAACGCCAATTTCTTAAGCTTTTCTTCCTCCTTATCTCTTTCTCTAATTCCATTTCCCCCGCCTATTCTTACTGCCCGAGTCATGCTTACTTGCTCTGCCGCTTTTTTTATCGCTCCTATCACCTTGTCCCAGCTTTCTTCCCACACTTCCTCCTCCCTGACTATACTCTCTTCCCAAATAATTTCTAATACCCCCCTATATTCCTGACCTTTCTCCTCATCCCACACTAATCTAACTTCCTTCACCTCCCTTTTCCCCTCTTTTCTTCTGTCCCTCCGTCTCTTTGCTCTCCCCTTCCCACTTTGTCGCGTCCTGACTGCCATTTTGAATGACACTGGCAAATGGTCCGACTCCAATCTCGTTAAGACCTCAATGTCCTTTACTACCGAATCACCGATACCATCCGATTCTATTACGTAGTCGATAACCGAACCTCCATCCTTTCCTACACGCGTCCATTTCCCTACCCTGTCGTTACCTATCCTACCGTTAAGCACTCTTAGCCCCAATTCTTCACAAAAAATCAATAATTTAACTCCTTCCGCGTTAACAGTTTTATCTTCCGATTTTCGCTTTCTATAAAAGTTGCTAGTCGGTGCTTCAGAATATATCTCGCTCCCCCCTTGTTCCTCCCCTATTCTAGCGTTCCAGTCACCCACAATTATAACTTTCTCGTTACTCTCTTGCATTCCATCCAATATCTTTTTAATACTATCTACCGCTTTATTAACCCGAACATTATTATAAATTGAGACAATATTTACCTTATTCCCACCTTCTCTCAATCCTTCCGCACTAATCACCATTCCGTACTCCCATTCCTCCATTCTTACATTTCCGCACACATTCTTGCGTACTCCAATAAGCTGTCCCCCCTTCGCTCTCCCCTTATTGCTATTTCTTACCGCCGCTTTAGAACTCCATACAAAATCCTTATCCAGCGACTCCATAAATGCGCTCTCTTTTTCTTTTTCAATCCATGTTTCCTGCACTATCACAATATCGTAGCACTTTAAAAAATCCCACACTTCCTTAAGCTTGTACCCTCCCGCAATATTCCACACCACCCCCTTTATGGTCCCCCTCTCTCCGTCCAATAGGTCTTCTTCGACGAAAAAGCTGCTCCACTTGGCCTTTAACCTCGTTCCAATAAAACTCTTGATCCTCGATCCTCCATTTCATGTAGCTCGCCCACGCCTGTGCCCCTCTTCTTCTTGCTGCCTCCACCTCCTCACGTATCCTCATCTGAACTTCCCTCTCTCTGCACGTCAAGTCATCTTCTATTATGATCTTAGTAGCCCCTAGCTTGTGCTTATTTTCCATAAGTCGTCGTTTTGTTCCCCACGAGTCTAGTTTAATTAGCGAGCCACCTGCAATGTGTCTCAGGTCCTTGATTCTTATATTCACCCCCGTTAGCTCTAGTAACTGCACGCGGACCTCTTCTCCAAGATTCCTCCCCCTGGACCGGAATCCTCTAACAATTATGCAGTTTCTTCTAGCTAACCTCTCTTTTTCCTCCCACTCTAGCTCATTTTTGCTGAGGCCCGACAGACATCTGATTCCCCAGTTCCTCACACCGGCATTGCTATCTCCAGCATGCACTTCCGGACACACAGGACTCTGTCCATTAAAGATTTTGAAAGGATTCACGATAATACAAACATTTCTTAAATTTCCTGGGAAAATTTTAACTCTTTTTTTATCTTCAAAAATAAATTTTTAGAGAAAATTCACAAATATTTCAAAACATTTTAAATTATTTCCTGAAATTTCGAAAAATAATGTGGACGATTTTAATTCGAGTAAGTTTAAGAGATATTCAGAAGTTTTTGAAAGATTCAAAATTAATTTGAAATTTGTAAGCATTTCGAACGTTACATTTATGAATATTTGGAAATAAATTTTTTGAATCTTCTTAAGGATTTTGCAAGTTTTCACAATATTAACAAATTTTTCTTCAAATTCATGGGATAATT
Source organism: Andricus curvator (assembly GCA_932195095.1). Lineage (NCBI taxonomy): Eukaryota > Metazoa > Arthropoda > Insecta > Hymenoptera > Cynipidae > Andricus > Andricus curvator. The sequence goes on from CAKNYM010049092.1 coordinate 62,728, forward strand.
AAAACGGACTTTTTATTTTGAAAAAATAATTCTAAGAGAATATTTAAAAAAACTCTAAAACATTTTAAAAGTTTTCCAAAATTGTCAAAACAGAATCTGGAAGATTTGAAAACAATTTTCTTCATTTTTCAGGATTTTAAGAAATTTTGTTAGAAAAATTCGAATAATTTTTCAAGATATATAGAAGGTCATCTTGAAGATTTAAGGGCAATTTTTTTTAATGTTCAAGGATTTTTCAAAGTTTTAGGAATTATTCGAGTCAGTTTAAAAGATATTTATTTTCAAAACTTCTAAAAGCCCTAAATATCATTTAAACTGACTCGAAGTTTTATTAAAATCTTGCAAAATCCTGTAAAATAAAAAATTATACTTTTTCGACATGCATATCTCAAATCTTCCAAAATCTTTTTGAATTTCCTTCAAAAATCTTACGAAAATGATATTTCTATAACCTTAAAAACAAATTAACAAATAATCATAAAAAGAAATATTTTTTCGAAATTCGTAGTTTGAATCAAAACTATTTATCCCCTCAAAATGTAATTTGGATAAATTTATTTTCTTGACTAAAAAACTTTTTTTTAGTTAAAAATGTAACTATCTGGTTGAAAATTCGTCTTTCTGGTTTGAAAATGCATCTGTCTTGGTTGAGAATTCCACTGTTTTTTTTAAATTCGTCTTTCTCGTTTAAAAATGCAACTTATTGAATATTAATTTTTTTCATTTGAGGATTCAACTATTTTGTTAAAAATTCATTTTTTATTAAGGATTCATCATTTTAGTTAAAAATGCATCTCCTTGATTGACAATGTAATTTTGTTGATTATTCAGAATTTTAGGAAAAAATTTGGAAAAATTCGAATAAAATAACATATTGGATTAATCATATTTAAAATAAAATGTAAATTTAGGAAGACTTCAAAAAAGAATTCAAAGCTTTTTAAGAAGTTTGAAAGGCTTCAAGGAAATTAAAAAAAAAACTTTTCTTGAGATTTCTGGGAAAACTGTTAATGACTTTTTATTTTGACAAATTACTTCTTAAAGAAAAATTAAAAAGGTATCAAAACATTTCAAAAGATTTCCACTTTCGAAAATACCTGGAAGATTTAAGGACAATTTTTTCAATTTTGAGATATTTAAACAAATTTTAGGAATAGTTCGAGTCACTTTAAAATATATTTATCTTCCAAATTTCAAAAAGTCCTAAATATCTTTTAAACTGACTCGAATTTTTCCTAAAATTTTACAAAATCTAAAAATAAAAAAGTATGGTTTTTTTGACATATCTGAAATCTTTGAAAAATTTGAATTTTCTCATGAATCTTAGGAAAATTATATATTTACTTAACCTTAAAAATAAATAAACAAAAAAATATAAAAAATAAATATTTATTCGAAAGTGTTTTGTATTCAAAACCATTTATCCTCTCAAATTATAATTTGTGTGATTTTTTTTCTCTCCTGACTGAAAAACTTTCTTTGGTTCAAAATTGAATTATTTGGTTGAAAATTCGTCTTACTGGTTTCAAAATTAATCGGATTTTGTTGAGAATATCACTATTTTGTTAAAAATTCTTATTTTTAGTTAAAAATGCAACTGGTAAAAATGATATTTTTTTTTGTTTAGGATTCAGATATTTTGTTAAAAATTTCACTTCATTAGGATAAATTCAACTATTTTATTATTTGAAATTAAAATCTTTTTTGGTTGAAATATCATCTATGTCTTTCATAAAGTCAATTAAAATATAAATCTACGTTTTTAATATTTAAATTAACCTGTAAAGTTTATACACTATATAAGTATGTTATTTACATGAACAGTTTAAATGTAAAAAATTAACATTTTATTCAGAGGTATTCAGAGGCCTGAGATATTTTTGTAAAGCTTTAAGTAGATATCTGAAAAAGCCCTGTTTTTCTCTACTAATTCAATTGAAAAGTCGGAAAAGAATGTGACGGTTTCCTTTAAAACTTAAAAAAAGGGTTTTCAACTTATTTTAATGTTATTCGATATTTTTTAATTGCAGAATTTTATAAAACTGATAAAGGTCAATCTGTTTTCATAATCGAAATAGTATACATCCATACGCGCGCGTAGCACGCTTTTGCTACTTGTACAATTATTAAAAAGCGCATGGCGCCATTTTCGATTAATTCTCGAACCATCTCGAAATTACTCGAAACAATTTGAAACTATTGTTGTCGGGAAACCCGTGTTTGTGATTGGAAGAAGCTTTATTTGTGTCCCCATTTAAAAAAGAGTCTGCAAACTGCAGGTTTATGAGAATTGTCAGGTTATCCAAATAATATATATACAATAATAATAATTAATGTAAAAAAGGTGTCCAGCATTTGGATATACAAAATGTAATTTGCAGATCATTGAAGATTTCAAAAACAGAGAAGCCTTTTAAGAATTTTAAAAGGTTTCAAGATAATAAAAAAATGTCTTAAAATTTCTGGGAAAATGTTAACTGATTTTTTATTTTTAAAATAAATTTTGAGAGAAAATTGAGAAAGATTTCAACAGATTTTAAATTTTTTTCTAAAATTTTGAAAAAGTATGGGAAAGATTTTAAAGCGAAATATTTCAATTAGCAAGATTACAAAGATTTATGAAAAATTCGATCAAGCTTAAGAGAGATTTAGAAGTTTTAAAAATATTCAAAATTAATTGAAAACTTAAAAACATTTCAAAAAAGTTTTAAAAAATCTTACATTTTTGAATAGTTGGAAATAGAAATTTTGAAGCTTCTTCAAGATTTTGAAAGGTTTTACGATGGTAAAAAAATGTCTTAAAAATCCTGGGAAAATTTTAAATGATTTTTTATTTTGAAAAATTAATTTTTAAGGAAATTTGACAAAAATTTTTAAACATTTGTATTTATTTCCTAAAATTTCGAAAAGAAATGTGGACGATTAAAAAAAGAAAATGTTCAATTAGCAAGATTACAAAGTTTTATAAGAAATTTGAAAAAAAAACTTTGAAAGGTTCCACGATAATAAAAAATATTTCTTAAAATTCATGGGATAATTTAAAATGATTTTTTATTTTGAAAAATTAATTTAAAGAGAATATTTAAAAAGAATTTCAAACATTTCAAAAGATTTCCAAAATTTATTGACAAAACAGAATCTGGAAGATTTGAAGGCAAAGTTTTTTAATTTTTCAGAATTTCAAGAAAATTTTTGGAAAAATTCGAAGAATTTTAAAAGATATATTTTGAAGGTTTGAAAGTTTCGAAAATGGTTTTAAAATGACTGCAAGTTTGAAAAGATTTCCCAACATTTCAAATAAAATGTAAATTTTTGAAGATTTGGAAAAAAATTTCAGATTATTTTAAGAAGTTTGAAAGGCTTCTAAACAATAAAAAACTTTCTTGAGATTTCTGGGAAAATTTTTAATGACTTTTTATTTTGGAAAATTATTTTTTAAAGAAAACTTGACAAAGTATCAAAACGTTCCAAAATATTTCTACAAATTTCGAAAATATTTGGAAGATTTAAGGGCAATTTTTTTAATTTTAGGAATATTTCAAGTCAGTTTAAGAGATATTTATCTTTCAAACTTCTATATCTTTTAAACTGACTCAAATTTTTCCTAAAATTTTTCAAAACCCTGACAAATAAAAAATTATGCATTTTTGACATATCTGAAATCTTCAAAAAAATTTTTGAATTTTCTCAAGAATCGTAGGAAAATTATATGTTTATTTAACTTTAAAAATAAATGAACAAATAAACTTAAGAATAGTATATTGTGTTACGACTCAGCAAACCGCGTCAAAGGTTTGCTGCGGAGTGACACACGATATTTTATGCAAAACCGATATAGTTTTAGTATACGAGAGGGTATTGAGTGTGAAGTTTTAATGGGGGTGACGGGGTTCGGGGGG
>CAKNYM010049092.1:95020-105736 GCA_932195095.1 Andricus curvator
CCCTGTTTTGCCGGTCACAGTGAGATCATCAGTACCGGGGTTGTTTTCAACCTGCTGCTGCCCTCTACCGGGGCCCACTGGACTCCTCGTGACAAACAGTTAAACATTTATGTATTTTGTTAAAAATTCGTTTTTATTTTGGTTGAAATATCAACGATTACAATTTGTGTTGAGAATTCCACTTTATTTCTTTCAACTTTTTTAGTGTTTGTTAAAGATGTTATCTTTTTTAGTTGAAAATTCAACTATTTCTTGGTTTAAATTTTTCTTAAATTTATACTTCTGTTGAAAATTCCTTTTTTTCTTTTTGGTTGAAAATTCTACACTTTTGTTGAAAATTCTCATTTTTGGTTGAATTCAACTGTTTTTGATTTAAAATTAAAAACGTTTTTGTTTGAAATGTCAACTATTACATTCTTCATTAAGAGTTCATCTTTTTTGCTTAAAAATTCAACTACTGGATTTTAAGTTGAACTACTTTTTAAAAAATTCATTTTTTTTGTTTGAAGATTTATCTCTTGGTTGAAAATTTAACTATTTTCTTGAACATTATTATTTTTTAGTTGAAAATTCAACTATCTGCTTAAAAATTCATGTATTTTGTTCAAAATTCAGTTTTTATAAAAAATTAATCTTCTAAAAATTCAACTATTTTTTTGAAAATTTAATTTTTTTGTTGAAAATTCTTTCTTTTTTGGTTGAAATATCAACTTTTACATTTTGTGTTCAACAGTCTGGATCAACGTTTTTTCTTTCCTGACTGAAAAATTTTTATTCGTGAAAAATTCGTCTATTTGGTACGGGAAATTTAACTTTTCTATTTTTGGTTGAAAATTTATCTTTTTTAGTCGAAAATTTAACTATTTTGGTAGAAAATTCAAATAATTGATTCCGAATTATTATTCTTTTCTAAATTCATACTTCTATTGAAAATGCATATTTTTCTGTTGAAAATTCATCCATTTTGTAGAAAATTCGTCTTCTTGGGTTAAAAATTCAACAATTTAGTTTAAATTTTTTCCTTTCTTGATTGAAAAATCTTTCTTGGATGAAAATTTAACTCTTTTGTTGAAAATTCAGGTTTTTGGTAGAAGATTCAACTATTTGGTTAAAAATTCATCTATTTTCTTGAAAATGCAATATTTTTACTTGAAATCCTAGGATTTTAAAGCATTTTAAATTAAATTCAATATGTTACCCAATATATTCCAGTGATTTTCACTAAAATAAAAATAATTCTATTAAATTATGGATTAAAAATCATTTAAACCTTTTATTTCACTTTTATTTTAATTTTGAAATAGAGTTGATGACATTAAAAATATACTTTAAATCAATTTTATACATCAGACAAAACTTACTAATCTTCACATCAAATTTTTATATTATTGACTGTAAATTTGGGACTGATGTACCAGATTATAATTAAAATAAATCGTCGTATTAAAATAAAAATCACAAGATTCTAAATTGTGAAGTTCAAATTAAAAAAAAATTATCGTTCCGATTCTGATGAAAGTCCAGACGATCTATGTGATGCCGGATTGAAAAAAATGGTTGGGAATTGTTTTGTAGATCTTGGTGTTTCGTCTGCAGAAGATAAACGACGAGCCTAAAAATTTAAATAAAATTAAATAAAAAATACAATTTTTTGCGATAACACAAGATAAATAATAAATATCTGTTAATTTCGATTTACTTGCCTGACAGGGAATCCAAGTTCCTTTTATTTTTTTATTTAAATGGACTATTATTATAACAGTAAGTCCCAATAAAACCAGAGATCCTACTGCTATTCCGGCACTCGCAGAAGCGGTGAGATTTTCTAAAAAATTAAGTTTTACAGGTCCTATAAATATTTTAAAAATAAAATTGTATTTTGAGATAAAAAAGATAATTTATTGAGATTTCTTCTATTATTTTTATTTAATTTAATAGTTGAATAATTACCACTTTCTTTTTGGTCTTTTAAAATAATTTCTATCGTATCGAAAGCTTCGTTGACGACTTTAATTCCTTCCAATCTTGCGGCACATCTCCAGGTTCCAATATCTTTGGAAAAAATATTTTGAAGTGTAATTCCACATTCTCCCAATTTAGTGCTTGTGCCATTGAACCAAATTTTTGTACTTCCAAAATCAAGGGAACTAAAAAGAGAAATTTAAAAGTAGAGAATTACAAAAAACGGAAAATCGGGAAAACGGGAAATGACCGGGAATTTTATTCAGTAGGGATTTTTCTCCGAAATTTACTTATATGCAAATTAAAAGTGGTTTCTTATATTTTATTACTCTAATTCTCAGTTGGAAAAGTGGATTTTCTTGAAGAATTATAATTTGACTTGGAAGAGGGAATTTTTGACATGGAACGGGAATTTTTTAAAAGAATTTTAATTCGGATTGAGAAGAGCATTAAAAAAATTATGTTTCAAATCATAATTCGTCACAATTTGAAACTTTCCTCTTCCTAATTTTGGAAAAAGGGAGTTACTATATTTCTGAATTATGATAGAAAATTTTGTAAAAAAGGATGATTCTGATTTGTAACAGGGAATTTCGGAAATTAATTTATCTGTGACTTGGTAGAGGGAATTTTCTAAAAGAAACATATAATAAATATGATATATATAATAAATAATAATAATAAAAATCCCTTAAATTTGTAATTCGTCACAATTTGAAACAGGTAATTTTTTATATGGAGCTGGAAATTTTGGAAAATAGTTTTTATTTTTATTTGTAAAAAGGGAATTTACAGGAACAATCCCAGTTTCAAGATAGAATACGACACAATTTAAAATGTCTTCTTACAAAATTTGAAAAAAGGAGTTGCTAAATAATAAAAGAATAAATCAATAATAATAAAATTTCCGAACAGTTTATAATATTACCGAATTGGAAAATTGTCGAATAAAAAAATTTCCGACAGAAAATTATTGTTTGAATTTAAAATTAAAATAATTGAAAAAAATATATAATTCTGGATGAAATTTTTTTTTTACATTCAAACAATAATATTTGAAACTTTAAACATTAAAAATAATTATTTTCATAAAAATATTTGATTATAGTAATTTTAGTAAATAAATAATAATTATAAAAATTTAATTATTTAAATTCGGAAATTTTCTAGTTTAGATATTTTATAATTCGGTAATTTTCTTTCGGGAATTGTATTATTAGGGAATTATCAAATTCGGTAATATAATAATTATTTTATTGTTCAGGAATTTTACAATGTCGAAATGATGAAAATGTCGAAAAATGAAATTGCCAAAACTTAAAAATTCCCGAAATTATAAAATTGCCGAAATAACAAAATTCCCAAACAGTTTATAATATTACTAAATTGGAAAATTCCCGAATAATAAAATTGCTAACAGTTTATAATATTACCGAATTTAAAAATTCCCAGGACAATTGAAAAATCCTGAAAAATAAAATTCCCGACACTGTAAAACTTCCGAATTGGAAAATTCCAGAATAATAAAATTTCCGAATAATAAAATTTTCGAATTGGAAACTTCCCGAATTATGAAATTCCCGAATAATAAAATTCCCAAATTAGAAAATTCCCGAATAATAAAATTCCAGACAGAAAATTGTCGAAATATAAAATATCCGAATTTATAAACAATTAAATTTTTTTTCTTAAATATTACTTCTTTATTAAAAATATTTATATGTAAAAAAATATTTTTAATGTTTAAAGTTTCTAAAATTATTGATTTGAATTTAAAATTAAAATAATTGAAAAAAATGTATAATTCCGGATGAAAATTTTTTCCAATGGATGTTATTTTAAATTCAAACAATAATTTTCGAAACTTTATACATTAAATAATTGTTCTCATAAAAATATTTGATTATAGTAATTTTAGTAAATGAATAGTAAAATTTAATTATTTAAATTCGGAAATTTTCTAGTTCGAATATTTTATAATTCGGTAATTTTCTGTCGGGAATTATTATTATAAGGGAATTATCAAATTCGATAATAGCATAAGCTGTCGGAAAATTTATTATTCGGGAATTTTATAATTCAGGAATTTTATTCTACGGGAATTTTATTTTTCGGAAATTTTATTGTTCGGGAATTTTACAATGTCGGGAATTTTATTTTTTGAGATTTTTCGGTCGTCCCCAGACGACTGAAAAATCCGAAAAATGAAATTGCCAAAACTTAAAAATTCCCGAATAATAAAATTGCCGAAATTATAAAATTGCCGAAATTTGAAATTCCCGAATAATAAAATTCCAGACAGAAAATTGCCGAATTATAAAATATCCGAATTTATCATAAATTAAATTTTTTTTCTTAAATATTGCTTCTTTATTAAAAATATTTATATGTAAAAAAAATTTTTTAATGTTTAAAGTTTCTAAAATTATTGTTTGAATTTAAAATTAAAATAATTGAAAAAAAATTTATAATTATGGATGAAAATTTTTTCCATTTAATGTTATTTTAAATTCAAACAATAATTTTTGAAACTTTAAACATTAAAAATAATTTTTTTCATAAAAATATTTGATTATAGTAATTTTAGTAAATAAATAATAATTTTAAAAAATTTAATTATTTAAATTCGGAAATTTTCTAATTCGGATATTTTATAATTCGGTAATTTTCTGTCAGGAATTTTATTATTAGGGAATTATCAAATTCGATAATATCATAAGCTGTCGGGAATTTTATTATACGGGAATTTTTCAATTCGGAAATTTTATTGTTCGGGAATTTTACAATGTCGGGAATTTTATTTTTTGAGATTTTTCAGTCGTCCCCAGACGACTGAAAAATCCGAAAAATGAAATTGCCAAAACTTAAAAATTCCCAAATAATAAAATTGCAGAAATTATAAAATTGCCGAAATATAAAAATCTTTAATTGGAAAATTCCCGTATGATAAAATTCCCGACAATTTATAACATTCCCGAATTTTAAAATTTCCGAATAATAAAATTCCAGACAGAAAATTGCCGAATTATAAAATATCCGAATTTATAAACAATTAAATTTTGTTTCTTAAATATTACTTCTTTATTAAAAATATTTATATGTAAAAAAATATTTTTTAAGTTTAAAGTTTCTAAAATTATTGTTTGAATTTAAAATAACAATAATTGAAAAAAATGTTCTGGATGAAATTAAAAAAAAATTATTGTTATTTTAAATTCAAACAATAATTTTAGAAACGTTAAACATTCAAAGTAATTTGTGTTATAAAAATATTTGATTACTGTATTTTTAATAAATAAATAATATTTATATCAAAAACAATTTTAGAGACCACTGAAAAATCCCGAAAAATAAAATTCCCGACACTGTAAAATTCCCGAATAGTAAAATATCCGACCTATAAAATTCCGGAATTATGAAATTTCCGAACTTATGAACAATTGAAATTTTTTTCATAAATATTATTTATTTATTAAAAATACAATAAACAAATATTTTTATAAAAAAATTATGTTGAACGTTTAAAGTTTGTAAAATTATTGTTTGAATTTAAAATAACAATAATTTTTAAAAAATTTATAATTATGGATGAAAATTTTTTCCAATTAATGTTATTTTAAATTCAAACAATAATTTTTGAAACTTTAAACATTAAATAATTGTTTTCATAAAAATATTTGATTATAGTAATTTTAGTAAGTAAATAATAATTATAAAAAATTTAATTATTTAAAATTGGAAATTTTCTAGTTCGAATATTTTATAATTCGGTAATTTTCTGTCCGGAATTTTATTATTAGGGAATTATCAAATTCGATAATATCATAAGCCGTCGGGAATTTTATTATCCGGGAATTTTATTATACGGGAATTTTTTAATTCGGAAATTTTATTATTCGGAAATTTTAGAATGTCGGAAATTTTATTTTTGGAAATTTTTCAGTCGTCCCCAGACGACTGAAAAATCCGAAAAATGAAATTGCCAAAACATAAAAATTCCCGAATAATAAAATTCCCGAAATTATAAAATTGCCGAAATATAAAAATCTTTAATTGGAAAATTCCCGAACCGTTTATAGTATTACTAAAATTGGGAAATTCGTGAATTATAAAATTCCCGAATAATAAAATTCCAGACAGAAAATTTCCGAATTATAAAATATCCGAATTTATAAACAATTAAATTTTTTTTCTTGAATATTACTTCTTTATTAAACATATTTATATGTAAAAAAAATATTTTTAATTTTTAAAGTTTCTAAAATTATTTTTTGAATTTAAAATTATTATTTTAAATTCAAACAATAATTTTTGAAACTTTAAACATTAAAAATAAATGTTTTCATAAAAATATTTGATTATAGTAATTTTAGTAAATGAATAATAATTATAAAAAATTTAATTATTTAAATTCGGAAATTTTCTAGTTCGGATATTTTATAATTCGGTAATTTTCTGTCAGGAATTTTATTATCAGGAAATTATCAAATTAGATAATATCATAAGCTGCCGGGAATTTTATTATTCGGGAATTTCATTATATGGGAATTTTTTAATTCGGAAATTTTATTATTCGGACGACTTGAAAATTCCGAAAAATGAAATTCCCAAAACTGAAAAATTCCCGAATAAAAAAATTCCCGAAATTATAAAATTCCCGAAATTATAAAATTGCCGAAATATGAAAATCTTTAATTGGAAAATTCCCAAATAATAAAATTCCTGAACCGTTTATAATATTACTAAATTGGAAAATTCCCCGAATAATAAAATTGCTAACAGTTTATAATATTACCGAATTTAAAAATTCCCGGGACGATTGAAAAATCCCGAAAAATAAAATTCCCGACACTGTAAGACTCCCGAATTGGAAAATTCCCGAATAATAAAATTTCCGAATAATAAAATTCCCGAATTATAAAATTCTCGAATAATAAAATTCCCAAATTAGACAATTCCCGAATAGTAAACTTCCCGACAGTTTATAACATTACCGTATTTTAAAATTCCCGAATAATAAAATTCCAGACAGTAAATTGCCGAATTATAAAATATCCGAATTTATAAACAATTAAATTTTTGTCTTAAATATTACTTCTTTATTAAAAATATTTATATATCAAAAAATTTTGTAATGTTTAAAGTTTCTAAAATTATTGTTTGAATTAAAAATATCTGGATGAATTAAAAAAAGAATTATTGTTATTTTAAATTCAAACAATAATTTTAGAAACGTTAAACATTCAAAGTAATTTTTTAAATAAAAATATTTGATTATTGTATTTTTAATAAATAAATAATATTTATATCAAACAATTTTTTAGGGACCACTGAAAAATCCCGAAAAATAAAATTCTCGCCACTGTAAAATTCCCAAATAATAAAATATCCGAACTAGAACACAATAATTTTTAAAAAATTTCATCTAGAAATATATTTTTTTCAATAAATGTTATTTTAAATTCAAACAATGATTTTAGGAACCTCAAACATTAAAAAAATATATTTTTCATATAGATAAATATTTCATTATTGTATTTTTAATAAATAAATGATAATTATAACAAAATTGTAATTGTTTATAAATTCTGAAATTTTATAATTCGGCAACTTTCTATCTGCAGTTTTATTATTTGGGAATTTTCTAATTTAGGAATTTTATTATTCGGGAATTTTCTAATTTTGGAATTTTATTATTCGGTAATTTTATAATTAGGAAATTTTATTATTCGGGAATTTCATTGTTCGAAATTTTATTATTCAGATTTTAAAAATTCCCTGTCTCAAATAAGAATTCATTTGAATTAATTTTTTGTTTGCAAATAATAATTTTCCAGAATTTTAGACTTTCCTCTTCAAAATTTTAGAAAAAAGGAGTTATTATATTCCTGAATTGTAATAGCAAACTGTGTAAATAAATATAATTCTGATTTGGAACAAGGAATTTTGGAAATTAATTTAATTGCTTTTCGGCATATGGAATTTTCTAAAAGAATTACAATTCTGAGTTTGGACGGGGAATAAATAAATTAAATATAAAAAAAATATCTTCAGTTTGGAATAGTCAATTTAGTAAAAAATTTAAATTTTGTCTTAAAACAAGTAATTTTGAAAAATAATTTTTAATGTGATTCATAAAAAGGGATTTTACAAAAACAATTCCTGTTTCAATTCTGACTTGGATTATAATTTAGACTTCCTTTACAAAATTCTCTGTTCCAAATCAGAATTGTAATTCTTTTCCAAAATTCCTTGTTCCAAATAAGAAATCTTTGAAAATGTTTAGAAATTTCTTGAAATCTTAAAAAAAAATTAACTATTGGAAAAATTAACTATTGGTCGGGGAAAACCCGGGAATTTTAAATAATAAATCCATAAATACTTTTCTTTGGTTATTTTCTCGTCGATATTAATTCCAATTCCAGCAGGCGAGTAAAATCTACAATATTGAAGAGCCACTCTGGTTGGAACAGTCTTACAATTTATAGAAACTGAGTCTTTCAAATTTTCTGCAAAAACGACTTTGTTTCTGGCAGCCAATGGAGTTTCTGAAAAAAATTGCCCATTTAATTTGAATTATCAATGTTGTAATTGCATGAATTTTAGATAATATATTTTTTATATATTGCATGAAAATCTAAAAATTGTAGTAAATTAAAAAAAAAATTGAATAGGGGCCGTTCAAAAACTCTGTCACACTTTTTCGTGACGATTTATTTTTGGTTGATCAGTGATCGAGTTTAAATTCAACTATTTGAATTAAAAATTCAACTGTTTGTTAAAAATTTGTTTTTTTTGGGTACAAAATTCTATTACGTTCGTAGAAAATTTAACTATTTGGTTGAAAATTTGTCTCTTTTGGTTCAATTCAACTGTTTTTGATTTAAAATGAAATTCTTTTTTGACTGAAATATCAACGATTACATTTTTCCTTGAGAATTCATCTTATTGGTTGAAAATTAATTTTTGTAACTTTTAACTCTTCTATTTTTAGTTAAAAATAGATCGTTTTCAGTTGAAAATTCAACAATTTATTTGAAAATTTATACATTTTGTTGTAAATTAGTCTTTTTTGATAAAATATTAATCTTTTTGATTTAAAATTTAAATACTTCGTTGAATGTTGATCTTTTTTATCAAGAATTCATTTTATTAGTTGAGAATTTATCTCTTTGGTTGAAAATTTTACTATTTGATTAAAAATTCGTCTTTTTTAAATAAAAATTATTGTCTCAAACTGAAAATTTATGTATTTTGTCGTAAATTAGTCTTGTTTGGTAAGAAAATAATCTGCTTGATTAAAAATTTAATTATTCATTTAAAAAAAAAAAAATTAAAAATTCATTTTATCAGTTGAGGATCCATCAATTTGGTCGAAAATTTAATTATATTGTTGAAAATTCGTTTGTTTTTGGTTAAAAATTGATAGTTTTGTGTTTAAAATTCCACTAATTGTTTTTTTTTCTTTTTTAAAAGTTAAACTGTTTTGTTGAACTTTTTGGACAAAAATTTATTCTTTTTGGATTCAAAATTCAACTTTCTTCTAAAAAAATCGTCTTTTTGGCTTGGAAATTCAAATATTCAGTTATAACTGGAATTGTTTAGTTGATAATTATTATCATTGTGGTTGAAAATTGATCGTTTTGAGTTTCAAATTCAACTATTTGGTTTAAAAATTCAACTGTTTTATTGAAAATTCGTCTTTTTGGGTTAAACATTCTATTATGATTGTAGAAAATTCAACTATTTGGTTGAAAATTCGTTTCTTTTTGTCGAATTCAACTGTTTTTGATTTGAAATAAAAATATTTTTAGATTAAATATCAACTATTACATTTTTCGTTTTAAATTTATCTTCTTTTGTTGAATTAGAAAGTTTTTTTATTTAAAATTAAAATCTTTTTTTTTGTTGAAATATCAAATATTACATCTATTGTTGAAAATTCATCTTTTTTATTGAAAATTCAACTACTTGGTTGAAGATTATCTTCCTTGGTTAAAAATTAATGTTTTTTGTTGTTATTGAAGATTCATCATTTAGGTTGAAAATTCATCTTTTTGCTTAAAAATTAATTTTTTAAACTGAACATTTAACTATTCAACTATGTGCTTAAAAATTTAACTATTTTATTGAAAATTTAATTATTTTGTTAGACTTTCAACTATTTTGTTAAAAAGTCATCTTTTTTGTTCAAAAATTCAACTGCTTTGTTGAAAATTCGTCTTTTTGAATTGTAAATTAACTTCTTTTTTTGTAGAAAAGTTCATGGTAGAAAATTATTATTATCATTATTATCATAAGCTCGAGAGTGAAGACACCTGATAAAATTAATTAATAATTAATCAAAAATGTATACCATTAAATAATAATAATACCATAATAATAATTAATAATAATAATAAATGAGTTACTAATTAATTTTTTGTTTGGAAATTTAACTACTTGGTTGAAGGTTAACCTTCTTTGTTAAAAGTTCATCTCTTTAGTTGCAAATAAATTTTTTTAACTGAAAATTTGAGTATTCCATTTTTCGTTAAAAATGTATCTTCCTTATTTTTAAATTCATCTATTATGTTGAAAATTATTCTTGTTTAGATGAAAATTCCACTATTTTTTTGAAAATTTTTTTTTCTTAAAAGTTTAACTATTTGATTGTAAATACAACTTTTTGGTTGATAATTTTTTTTTTAATTCAACTATTTGGTTAAAAATTCATCTTTGTAGGTTGAAAATTCAACTATTTGGTTAAAAATT
>CAKNYM010049092.1:109700-123032 GCA_932195095.1 Andricus curvator
GAAATGGGGGAGGGCGAGTAGGGAAGGAGTGTTAGGGGAAATGAGGAGAGAGGAAGTGGGAGAATTGAGGGGAGAGGATGTAGGGGAATCGAGGTAAATGAGGGGACGGGTAGTGAGGAAAATTGAAATAAGGGGAAATGAAGTAGGAGAAGTGAGGGGAGAGGAAGTAGGGGAATCGAGGGAAATGAGGGGAGGGGTGTTAGGAAAATTATGAGAAGGGGAGTAGGGTAGAGGGAAAGTAGGAAGTATTGGAAATGAGGAGAGGGGAAGTGAGGGGGAATGAGCGGAGGGGAAATATGGGAAATAAAGGGAGGGAAACGTAGATAAATTGAGGGGAAATTAGGGTGGGAAAGTAGGGGGAGTGAAAGGAAGTAGGTGAAGTGAGAGGAAGTAGAGGACATCTGAAAATTTATTACCTGTAAGAGTTCGAAACGGTTGTTTCAGTTGAAGAATGAGGAAAATTGGCTTCAGTCGGTGTTAGGATAATTTCATTTGGTCCCGAAAACCAACAATATTTTAGAGGAATATGTACTGAACATTGTAGAATCAATTCTTTTGATAAAGCTGTTATCACGGGACTTTCTGACTGAAAAATGACTAAAATTTTTTTTTAATTTCATTTTTTCAACAATTATTTATATAAATGTAATTACAGACTCTATACTCTTTCTCCTGTTTCCCTCTTTATCCATTTTTGTCCTGTTTTCAAGAAACTTTCCCTTTTCCCCTTTTTCTCGTTTTTCGCTTAAATGCGAACTAAATTAATAGAACACATTAAGAAAATTCAACTATTTTTGGTTGAAAATTGAAATATTTTATTGAAAATACGTTTCATTTTTGATTGAAAATTAATTTTTTTAAATGAAAATGTAACTATTCAATTTTTGGCTGAGAATTCACCTTCTCGGTTAAAAAATAATCTTTTTGGTTAAAAATTCAACAATTTTGTTGAATGTTGAACTATTTTGTTGAAATTTTTTTGTTGATAATTAATTATTTCAAACTAAAAATTTAACTATTCAATTTTTGATTGAAAAATGATATTTTTAATTAAAAATTGATCTTTCCTAGTTGAAAATTCAACTATTTGCTTGAAAATTCATCTCTTTTGGTTTAATTCAAGTGTTTTTGGTTACAATTTGAAATCTTTTTTGGTTGAAGGTTCATAATTGTAGTTGAAAATTCAACTATTTGGTTGTAAATGAACTTTATTGTTGAAAATTCATATTTTTGGTTTAAAAACTCTACTCTTTTGATAGAAAATTCGTCTTTTTGGCTTAAAAATTCAACTATTTACTAGAAAATTAACTTTTTTGTTGAAAAATCATATGTTCAGGTTGACAATTCGTTTTTTTTGGTTTAATTCAAGTTTTTGATTTCAAATAATAATTTTTTTGGTTAAAGATTCATAATTTTAGTTGAAAATTAAACTATTTTGTTTAAAAAGTCATCTTTTTCGGTCAAATATTCAACTACTTGGTTGCAAGTTGAACTGCTTTGTTAAATATTCATTTTTTTGGTTTGAGATTCATCTCTTTGGTTGAAAATTGAAATATTTTATTGAAAATACGTTTCATTTTTGATGAAAAATGAATCTTTTTAACTGAAAATGTAACTATTCAATTTTTGGCTGAGAATTCATCTTCTCAGTTAAAAAATCATCTTTCTCATTGAAAATTCAAACTTTTTGTTGAATGTTGAACTATTTTGTTGAAAATTCGTTTTTTTTTGTTAAGAATTAATTATTTCAACATAAACATTTAACTATTCAATTTTTGATTGAAAAATTATATTTTTAATTAAAAATTGATCTTTTCTAGTTGAAAATTCAACTATTTGCTTGAAAATTCATCTCTTTTGGTTTAATTCAAGTGATTTGAGTTACAATTTGAAATTTTTTTTTGTTGAAGGTTCATAATTGTAGTTGAAAATTCAACTATTTGGTTGTAAATGAACTTTCTTGTTGAAAATTCATATTTTTGGGTTAAAAATTCTACTCTTTCGGTAGAAAATTCGTCTTTTTGGCTTGAAAATTCAACTATTTGAAAATTTAACTATTTACTAGCAAATTAACTTTTTTGTTGAAAAATCACATGTTCAGGTTGACAATTCAGGGTGGCGATTCGGCGAACGATTTCAAATTCCCGGTCATTTCCCGATTTTTCCCGGTCAAGTTTTTCAATTTTGCCGGTCAACTAAAAGTAACATATTCATATTTGCCGCAAAACGCAAACATTTATTTTAATTCATGATGTTCGTTCTAAACATCTTTTAACACAACAGCAAAACATTGCAAAATAAATGAAATTTGAAAAAA
This sequence comes from Andricus curvator, assembly GCA_932195095.1. NCBI lineage: Eukaryota > Metazoa > Arthropoda > Insecta > Hymenoptera > Cynipidae > Andricus > Andricus curvator. Next base: position 112,018 of record CAKNYM010049092.1, read on the forward strand.
TACTTGAATTTTCCACTAAAAAATATCAATTTTTTACAAAAAATTAAACTTTCAGTTGAAAAAATTAATTTTCAACAACAAAAAAAACGGATTTTCAACAAAATAATTCAATTTTCAACCAAAGTGATGCATTTTCAAATAAAATTATGAACCTTGAACTGTAATAGAACATTTAAACCAAAAATATAAATTTTTAACGAAATTGATGAATATTTAACTGGAACATTTGAATTTTCAACCAAAGATGAATTTTTAAACATGAAGATTAATTCTCAGATAAAAATATTAATTTTTTACCCAAAAATACCATTTTTCAACCAAATACATTCATGTTTAACGAAATAGTTGAATTTTTAATTAAAGAAGACAAATTTTCAACCAAATAGTTGAATTATGAACTAAAAAAATAATAATTTTCAACCAAAACTGTAATACTCAAATTTCAAGTTAAAAAAAATTAATGTTTAACCAAAAAGATGAATTTTCAACTACAACTACGGAATTTTCAATTGGAATAAGTTGTATTTTCAGTTAAAAAAATTACTTTCAACAACAAAAACTAACTTTAAACAAAAAGAACTAACTTTAAAAAAATAGTTGAAATCATGAATCTTTAACTATTATAATTGAATTTGTGACCAAAAAGATTAATATTCAACCTAAAGGAATTAATTTCTAACAAAAAAGATGAATTTTCAACTGAAAAAGATAATTTTTCAACCAAAAATTGAATAATTAAATTTGTTGTCAAAAAATGAATGCTCAACTAAAGAAATGCATTTTGAACTAAAACGATGAATCTTCAACCGAAAAAAATTAATTTTTAGCAAAAGAGTTTAACTTTCAAACAAATAATTTTATTTCCAACCTAAAAGATGAATTTTCAACTAAAATTATAAATATTTAATTGGAATACATGAATTTTTGACAGAAAAGAAGAATTTTTAAACAAGAAGTTTAACTTTCAAAAAAAAAAAAGATAATTTTCTACCAAAAAAAAATCGATTTTTTAAGAAAATACGTGAATTTTGAACAAATTGGTTGAATTTTCAATAAAAAGACAAATTTTCATCCGAATTGTTGAATTTTGAACTAGAAAAGATGAATTTTCAACTAAAAATGGAACAATTAAATTTTCAGTTAAAGAAATTAATTTTCAACCAAACGGATGAATTTTCAACTAAATCGATGAATATTCAACAGAAATAGTTGAATTTTATGTCAAAAAATATGAATTTTCAACCATAAAGATTAGTTTTCTACAAAAAAAGACGAACTTTCCAGGAAGTATATACATTTTCAAACAAATAGTTTAATTTTTAAATGCAAAATATCAATTTTCAACCAAATAGTTGAATTTTCATCAAAAAAAATTCAAACTTTCAAATTGTGACGAATTCTGACTTCGAAGAGGAATTTTTTAAAACTTCTTTCTTCTAAATCTGAATTATAATTCTTTTAAAAAATTCCCGTTCCATGTAAAAAAATTCCTTGTTTCAACTGAAATTGTATTTCTTGAATTTTGCTACGATCAGAACTAAATTCCCGGCTTTTTAATTAAATTCCCGGTCGTTTCCCAGTTTTTTCCCGGTCAATGGAATTCCCGGTCATTTCCCGGTTTCCCGGTCAAGTCGCCACCCTGCAATTTGTCTTTTTTGGTTTAATTCAAGTTTTTTATTTCAAATAATAATTTTTTTGCTTAAAGATTCATCATTTTAGTTGAAAATTAAACGATTTGCTTGAAAATTAACTTTTTTTCTGAAAATTGATACTTTCGGTTAAACTTCTACTCTTTTGGTAGAAAATTCACCTATTTGGTTAATAACTAAACTATTTATTTGAAAATTTAACTATTTAGTAGAAATTTGATTTTTTTGTTGAAAAATTATATGTTATCAACTATTTGGTTAAGAATTCATCTTTGTAGGGTGAAAATTCAACTATTTGGTTGATAATTTCTCTTCTTTAGTTGACAATTCAACTATTTGGTTGAAAATGAACTTTATTGTTGAAAATTAATATTTTTGGGTTAAAAATTCTACTTTTTTGGTAGAAAATTCGTCTTTTTGGCTTAAAAATTCAACTATTTGAAAATTTAACTATTTACTAGAAAATTAACTTTTTTTTTGAAAAATCACATGTTCAGGTTGACAACTCGTCTTTTTTGGTTTAATTCAAGTTTTTGATTTCAAATAATAATTTTTTTGGTTAAAGATTCATAATTTTAGTTGAAAATTAAACTATTTGCTTGAAAATTAAGTTTTTTGCTGAAAATTCATACTTTCGGTTAAAATTCTATTCTTTTGGTAGAAAATTCACCTCTTTGGTTAATAATTAAACTATTTATTTGAAAATTTAAATATTTAGTAGAAATTTGACTTTTTTGTTGAAAAATTATATGTTATCAACTATTTGGTTGAAGGTTGAACTACTCTGTTGAAAATTATTTTTTTTTTTTGGTTCAGGATTCATCCATTTCTTTGGTAGAAAATTGAAGTATTTTGTTGAAAATACGTTGCATTTTTCGTTGAAAATTAATTTTTTAAACTGGTAATGTGACTATTCCATTTTTGGTTAAGAATTCATCTTTGTAGGGTGAAAATTCAACTATTTGTTTGATAATTTCTCTTCTTTAGTTGAAAATTCAACTATTTGTTCGAAAATACATGTCTTTGTTGAAAATTCGTATTTTTTGGTAGAAAATTATTCTTCTGGGTCAAAAAGCCATCTTTTTGGTTAAAAATTCCACTATTTGGTTGAATGTTGAACTCTTTCGTTGAAAATTTATTTACTTTTATTGAAGATTCATCATTTTAGTTGAAAATATTTTTTTTGTTGGTTGAGAATTAATTTTTTTAACTGAAAATGTAACTATGCAATTTTTGGTTGAAAATTCGTCTTTTTGGTTTGAAAATTCATCTCTTCTAGTAGAAATTTAATCCTTTTTGATGTTTTTGACTTAAAATTAAAATCTTCTTTAGTTGAAGGTTCATAATTTTAGTTGGAAATTCATAATTTTAGTTGAAAATTCAACTGTTTGATTGTAAATAAACTTTTTTGTCAAAAATTCATATTTTAGGGTTGAAAATTCACTTGTTTTGTAGAAAATTCGTCTTTTTGGTTTAAGAATTCAATAATTTGGTAGAAAATTAAAATATTTGATGAAAAATTAACTTTTTCGTTGAAAATTTCTTTTTCCGGTTGACAATTTTACTCTTTTCGTAAAAAAATCACCTACTTGGTTAATAATTAAATTATTTATTTGAAAGTTTAACTGTTTAGAAGAAAATTAACTGTTTTGTTGAAACTTTGAACTACTACTTTCTTAAAAATTCATTTTTATTTCAAGATTCACCTTTTTGATTAAAAGTTAATCTACTTTATTTAACTATTGCATTTCTAATTGAAAATTTATCCTCTATAAGTTTTAAATTCAACTATTGGATATAGAATTCATGTCTTTTGTTGAAAATTCGTCTTTTTTGGTTGAAAATTAATCTTCTTTGTTTAAAATTAATCTTCTTTGTTGAAAATTCATCTATTAGGTTGAGGATTCAACTATTTTGTTAAAAATTCGTTTTTTTGTTTAATTCAACTGGTAAACATTTTTTTTGTGTAAAGTAATTTTTTAAACTGAAAATGTAACTATTCAATTTTTAGTTGAAAACTAATTTTTTTTTAGTTAAAAATTGATATAGTTTGTTGAAAATTTATGTTTTTTGTTGAAAATTCGTCTTTTGGTAGAAAATTAATCATCTTGATTGAAAATTCATCTTTGTTGGTTAAAAATGGAGCTATTTCTTTAAAAATTCCACTATTTTGTTAAAAGTTTAATTATTTTGTTGAAAATTCAACTATTTTGTTTAAAGTTTAATTATTTTGTTGTCAACTCAACTATTTTGTAAAAAAAATTGCTTTTTTTGGATTAAAACTTCATTTTTTATGCTAGAAAGTCATCTTTCTTGATTGAAAATGCATTTTTCGTTCAAAATTCAACTTTTTTCGCAAAAATTTGCAGCGTGGCGATTCGGCGGACGATTTCAATTTCATCATGTTCATTCTAAACATCCTTAAACAACAAAAAATTAATTTTTACTAAAAAAGAGAAATTATCAATCAGAAATTAAATAATTAAATTTTAAGTTCAAAAAATTAATTTTCAACCAAACAGAAGAATTTTCAACTAAAACTGTGGAATATTCAATTGGAATAAGTTAAATTTTCAGTTAAAAAAATTACTTTACACAAAAAAAAATAACTTTCAACAAAAAAACTAACTTTAAAAAAAAAATGGTTACATTTTCAAACAAAGTGATGAATTTTCAACTAAAATTTTAGTGGTTGAATTTTAAACCAGAAAGAGGAATTTTCAATTAAAATGATTAATATTTAACTAGAATAATTGAATTTTTTACCAAAAAGATGAAATTTCAACCAATAAGATTAATTTCTACCAAAAAATATGAATTTTCAACTAAAAATGATCATTTTTCAACCGAAAATTGAATAATTAAATTTTTTAGTCAAAAAATGAATGTTCAGCCAAAGAAATTAATTCGTATCTAAAATTATGAAATATTCAACTGGAATAATAGTTACATTTTCACTTAAAAAAAAAATAATTTTCAACCAAAAAAGAAACAAATTTTCAACAAAATAGTTAAATTTTTGGCCAAAAAATTCCTTTTCTTCCAAAGAAGAAACAAGTTTTTAATAAAATAGCTTATATTTCAACCAAATAAATGAATTTTGAATTAAAGTGATGAATCTTAAAAAAAAATTAATTTTCAATAAAAGAGTTTAACTTTCAACCAAGTAATTTTATTTCCAACCTAAAAGATGAATTTTCAACTAAAATGATAAACATTTAACTGAAATACTTGAATTTTTAACCGAAAAGAAGAATTTTTAAACAAGAAGATTAATTTGCAAAGAAAAATATAATTTTCTACTAAAAAAATCGATTTTAAAGAAAATATGTGGATTTTAAACGAAATAGTTGAATTTTCAATTAAAAAAGACAAATTTTCATCCAAATTGTTGAATTTTTAACAAGAAAATATCAATTATCAACTAAAAATAAAGAATTCAAAATTTTAGTTGAAGAAATTAATTTTCAACGAAACTGATGAATTTTCAACTAAAATTATGAATCTTCAACTGGAATAGTTGAATGTTACACCAAAAAGATGAATTTTCAATTATAAAGATTAATTTTCTACAAAAAAGGCGAATTTTTCACAAAGTATATAAATTTTGAAACAACTAGTTTAATTTCTAAATAAAAAATATCAATTTCCAACCAAATAGTTGAATTTTCATCTAGAAAAGATACATTTTCAGCCAAAAATAAAATTATTAAATTTTCTGTTAAAAATCTAATTCTTAACCATAAAGAAAAAAGATTTTGAGCAAAATAGTTACATTTTCTACTGGAATAGTAAAATTTTTAGTTAAAAAAATTAATTTTCAACAAAGATGAATTTTTTTCAATTTTTCATTTTCAACCACAGATGAATTTTCAATTAAAATGGTGAATCTTCAACCAAAAAAATAATTCTTAACAAAAGAGTTTAACTTTTAACCAAGCAGTTGAATTTTTAACTAAAGAAAGACGAATTCGCAACGAACAATGTAACAAAATTTTCTAAATTAAAAATTTTTTCTGAAAACTACTTGCAGTACTTTCTTTATTTGAAATTTCGAAGAGGGAACTTTCAAATTGTGACAAATTCTGACTTGCAACAGGGATTTTTTTAAATTTCTTTCTTTTAAATCCGAATTATAATTCTTTTAAAAAATGCCCGTTCCATGTAAAAAATTCCCTGTTCCAAGTCAGGATAAATTAGAGGTAAGCGAATAAAACGTGATAAATCCAATTTTTGAAAAAATTGAGAAAATGATAGTTTCTGTATGTTTGAAATATCGATTCGATTAACAAACTTAAGTCAGCGAAAAAAATCTCAAAGAGAAAAAAATTGCAAAATTATTAAAATAATTAAAACTTGAATTTTTCTGCCATCAGAAGTAAATTCCGGGTTTTTAAATTAAATTCCCAGTCATTTCCCGGTCTATCTAACTATTTGATTGAAAATTTAACTATTTGATTAAAAGTTCAACTATCCTATCTTTGAAAGTTGGTATTCGTAGTTTAGTTACCGTTACCGTTACTTAGTTAACCATAAGGCGATCTCATTGACCATGGGCGATCTGTGTTTATTTGAACTCAAGATGTTTGTTTCCATAAGAAGCTTAGTGGAAGTATATGCATTTATACTTCGGTATATATACGATTCCTTTCACGCATTTTTTAAAAATAAGGCTTTTAATTAACATTTTAAATATTTTATTCGCATTTTGAAAGATTCATTTTCGATGTAACGTTTTAGTCATAGTTCATTTATATTTCAAAATGTTTGAAACTTTCGAAATTTTGAGTACCATTTATTTTTTTATTCTGTTTGGATTTTTTATAATAAATTTTTTAAATTTTTTATTTAAAAACCAACTTTACATTTTTGTTTAACTTTTCAGAAGGACCTTGGCCTTTTTTCAATGAATAGGATAAATTAGTTTAGGGTATCAAGAAAGAATGTATTTCCAATCATTCTTTTCTACGATAGCTTGCAAATATATAATAATTATTAATTATTTTAACAATTTTCATAAACATATTTAGAGTTTGGCTATTTTTCAAGGAATAGGTACATTTTGTTCACAAAGTCAACTACGAATGTCTTTCTGATGACACTTTTCTATGCTGCTTCGTAAATTTACAATAATTATAAATAATTTAAACAATTTGCATAAACAACTTCAGAGTTTGGCTATTTTTCAACGAATAGGCTAAAGTTCTTTTACAGAATTCACTAAGAATATCCTTCCGATGACTCTGTTCTATGAAGCTTTGCAAATTTACAAGATTTATTAATTATTTAAACAGTCTTCATAAACATATGTAGAGTTTGGGTATTTTTCAAGGAATAGGCACAATTTGTTTACAGAGTCAACTGAGAATATCTTTCCGATAACTCTTTTCTATGTTGCTTTATAAATGTACAAGAATTATTAATTATTCAAACAATTTTGATTGAAAAATTAAGAGTTTGGCTATTTCTCAACGAATAGGCTCAATTTTGTATAGAATTAAGTAAGAATATCTTTCAGATTACTTTATTCTATGATGTTGAGAAAAGTCTTTCTGATGACTATTTTCTATATTGCTTATGTAAATTCACAAGAACGATTAATTTTTTTAACAATTTCCATAAACGAATAAGCTCAATTTGTTTACGAAATCAACTGAGAATGTCTTTCCGATGACTCTTTTCTATGTTGCTTTGTAAATTCACAAGAATTAATAATAATTTAAACAATTTTCATACAGAAATTTAAATTTTGGCTATTTTTTCACAAATATGCTGAATTGTTTTACAGAATTAGCTGAGAATGTCTTTCCAATGACTTTTTTGTATGATGATTTGCAAATTTTCAAGAATGATTAATTATTTAAACAATTTTCATAAACTAATTAAGAACCCGGTCATTTTTCAACGAATAGGATCAATTAGTTAAGGGAATCAAGAAAGAATGTATTCCCAATAAATCTTTTCTACGATACTTTGCAAATATACAATAATTAATCATTATTTTAACAATTTTCCTAAACATATTTCGATTTTGTCTATTTTTCAAGGAATGCTGCATTGTAAATTTACAAGAATTATTATTTGTAATATCATTATTTTTAAGGAATTGGCTCAATTTGTTTACAGAACCAAAAAGAATGTATTAAAAATAAGTCTTTCCTATGTTACTTTTCAAATTTACAATAATTGTTAATTATTTTAACAATTTTCATAAACATATTCAGAGTTTGGGTGTTTTTCAACAAATAGACTCACTTTGTATCTGAATTCAACTAAGAATATCTTTCCGATGACTGTTATCTATGTTGCTTTGTAAATTTACAATAATTTTCAATTATTTAAACAATTTTAATTTAAAAAACTGAGAGTTTGGCTATTTTTTAACGAATAGGTTCCATTTTTTATAGAATTAGGTAAGAATATCTTTCCAGTAACTTTTTGCTGTAATACTCTGCAAATTTCAAAGAATGTATAATTATTTAAACAATTTTCACAAACAAGTCAAGAGTTTGGCTTTTTTTAAGAATAGGCTCAATTGTCTTTCCGATGAATCTTTACTATGTTTTGTAAATGTACAAGAATTATTAATTATTTAAACAATTTCGATTGAAAAATTTAGAGTCTGGCTATTTTTCAACGAATAGGCTCAATTTTTTACAGAATTATTTATTCTGCATCGTGAGAGGGTATCCATGCGAAGTCATGTACAAATCAAAATTATTGAAGTAAAAATTAATTTCATGGTATTTTATTTAAATTCATTTCCAAATAAAATAAATACATGTAAATGAATTGGTCGCGCGCGGAGCGCGCATATCAGGTTCTAGTTTTGTTAAAAATTCGTCTCTTTTGGTTGAAAGTTAATCTCTTTGGTAGAAATTTTTTTTCGTTGAAAATTCAACTATTTTTTTGAAAAAGAAATATATTTCGACTTGAAATCTTATGAATTTAAAGCGTTTCATATTTACTTCAATATTGTATCTACATTAATTTTATTAAAACGAATTTATTCTCCTATTTTCGTGAAAAATCACCCTATTTCCCCTGTTTTTAGAGAATTTTGGAAGTCTGTAATTAAATTGGAAGTGATTTCCTCACCATCAGATTTATTTGAAAGACTCGGAATATGAATGTAGCCTCCTAAAATACGTTTTCCAACTTGTCCAACACGACAGTACCAGTTTCCAAAATCCGTTGGTTCAGGATTTTCGATCGTCAATCCACATTGACCATTTGCTAATCCATTTCCGTAATATCCATATCTTCCTTTACGAAGACCTTCGCTCAGATAAAAAGCATTCTATGTTAAACAAATAAAATATTTTTATAAAAATGTTATAAATGGAAAAATTAAAGAAATAAAATTATATTTAAATAAATTATTATTTACCATGATGGAAAACATTTTTACAAGAAAGTACAAAATTTCTACAACTGTAATTTTTTGTTGAAACAAGTAATTTTTTGTAAAAAAATGTACAGAATTTAACAAATAAATACAGTTAGGGGAAACCTCCCTACAGTGGATAGTGCAACCTACAGTGGATAAATATTAATTAAGAGCAAAAATAAAATAAAAGTGAATAATATTAATTTTAATTTATGAGCCCGCATAGTGTCTTAACTATTCATTAATTTAAATTAATTATTTTACACATATTAGTATTTTTAATTAATAATTATCCACTGTAGGATCCATTATCCACTGTAGGGAGTTTTCTCCTAAATACAAACATCTAATTTTTTCTCGTATTTTCTTGTAGAAAAGTAAAAAAATTAACAATAAAGTAAGAGTTTCTACAATTAAAAAATTGTTATAACTTTTTATTATTTTTTTTTACTTTGTTGTAAAAATCGAGAAGGTATTACAGAAAACTATTGAATTTTACATTTGTTTAATTCGGGTATTTGATGTCATTAAAACAATTTTAATTTCACGTAAATATTGTAGAAAATTACAAATCTTGACACAAAAATACAAGATTTCACCAAAGTTGAAATATTGGGAAACTGCACTTAAAATTATGTTGTACATATTGGTAGTTTTTTGTAGAAAACAAATTTTAACAAAAAAATATACATTTTTACTAACACTACTTTTAGAATCGGAATCAAGATTTCGACTTGTACTTTACTGTCCATTTTTGTAGGATATTTAATTTTATAAGTTTCTAAAAGAAACTAAAATTAAAAAAAAATATTATACCTCTTATTCAATTCCAAATCATATTCAAATATTGTTTCAATTAAAATATTCCATTGTTAACCCATTCAATTTGAAATTTTGTAATTAATGAAGAGAGTAATTTTTTTTATTTTGCAATATATTACTTTTCATTTAAGATGAGCAACTATAAATCAAATATTAAAAACTAAATAATTTTAAACTGAATTATTTGAAATAGAAAGCTTTGAATAGTTAATATTTAAGAGTGTTAAATTAAAACTTTGAACGTTACAATTTTAATTGTTCTATTTAACAAATTTTTAATATGTTTTGAGAAGATCCAAACTTAATTTAAAACTGGAAAAGATTTCAGAAAATAAAAAACTAAATTTAGATTTTTGAAGATTATGAAATAAAATTTTGAAGCTTTTTAAGGATCTTTCAAGGTTTTAAGAAAATAAAAAAATTTTCTTAAGTTTGCTGGAAAAATTTTTATTGCTTTTTTATTTTGAAAAATTAATTTTAAGAAAATATTCAAAAAGATAAAAAAATTTGAATAATAAATGACAATTGAACAATTATTAATTTGAAAATTAATCGAGTAAAGTTTAAAATATATTTAGAAGTTTTGACAAAATTCCAAATTAATCTAAAACTAGAAAAGATTTCAGAAAATAAAAAACTAAATTTAGATTTTTAAAGATTATGAAATCAAATTTTGAAGCTTTTTAAGGATCTTTGAACGCTTTAAGAAAATAAAAAAAATTTCTTAAGTTTGCTGGGAAAATTTATAATGGTTTTTTATTTGAAAAATTAATTTTAAGAGAATATTCAAAAAGACTTTAAAAATATTTGGAATAATAAATGACAATTGAACAATTATTAATTTGGAAAATAATCGAGTAAGTTTAAAATATATTTAGAAGTTTTGGCAAAATTCCAAATTAATTTAAATCTGGAAAAGATTTCAGAAAATAAAAAACTAAATTTAGATTTTTGAAGATTATGAAATCAAATTTTGAAGCTTTTTAAGGATCTTTGAAGGCTTTAACAAAATAAAAAAATGTTCTTAAGTTTGCTGGGAAAATTTTTAATGATTTTTTATTTTGAAAAATTAATTTTAAGAGAATATTCCAAAAGATTAAAAAAAATGTTGAATAATAAATGACAATTGAACAATTATTAATTTGAAAAATAAT
>CAKNYM010049092.1:135478-145500 GCA_932195095.1 Andricus curvator
AATTAATCTTTTTTGGTTGAAAATTCATCTACTTGATTTAAAGTTGACCTACTTGATTAAAAATTTATTTTATTGGGTGAAGATTTAATCATTTTGTTGAAAATTCGTCTTTTCCGTTGTAAAAATAATTTTTTGAACTAGAAATTTAACTATTACATTGTTGTATCAAAAATTATAATTTTTAGTTGGAAATTCAACTATTTGGTTGAAAAATCGTTTTTTTTTCTCTTAAAAATTAATCTTCTTGATTGAAAATGTAACTATTTCCTTTTTTGTTGAAAATTGATCGCTTTTAGTTGAAAATTCAACTATTACATTTCTGTGAAGAATTAATCTTTTTGATTGAAGATTTAACTATTTTTTTGAAAATTCGTTTTTTTTCTGTTGAAAATTCATCTACTTGATTGAAAGTTGAAATACTTGATTAAAAATTTATTTCATTGGATGAAGATTGAACTATTTTGTTGAAAATTCGTCTTTTCTGTTGTAAAAATTAATTGTTTGAATAGTTTTTGTTTAAAAAATGATCGTTTTTAGTTGGAAATTCAACTATTTGGTTGAAAATTCTTTTTTTTTTCTCTTGAAAATTAATCTTCTTAATTGAAAATGTAACTATTACATTTTTGTCAAAAGTTAATCTTTTTGATTGAAGATTTAACTATTTAATTGAAAATTCGTTTTTTTTGTATCAAATAATTTTTTGAACTGCAAATTTAATTATTCCATTTTTGTTTCAAAAATGATCGTTTTTGTTTGGAAATTCGACTATTTGGATATAAATTCGTTTTTTTTCTATTGAAAATTAATCTTGATTGAACATGTAAATATTTCATTTTTTGTTGAAAATTGATCGTTTTCAGTTAAAAAATCTACTATTACATTTTTCGTCGAGAATTAATCTTTTTTGACTGAAAATTCAACTATTTGGTTGAAAGTTAAACTACTTGGTTACAAATTCATTTTATTAGTTGAAAAATGAACTATTTTGTTGAAAATTCGTTTTTTTCTGTTGAAAATTAATCTACTTGATTGAAAATTTAACTGTTCCATTTTTGTCGAAAATTTACAGATTTTAGTAAAAAATTCAACTATTACATTCTTTAGTAGAAAATTAATCTTTTTTGTTAAAAATTCATCTTCATTTTATTGGTTGAAGATTGAACTATTTTGTTAGAAATTCGTTTTTCTCGGTAAAAAAATAATTTTTTAAACTGCAAATTTAACGTAACTCAATTTTTGTTTTAGAAATGGATAGTTTTTAGTTGAACATTCAACTATTTCATTTTTTGTCGAGAATTAATGTTTTCTAGTTGAAAATTCAATTACTTTGTTAAAAATGCATTTTTTTGTTATTAAAATTCATGTTCATGTATTTTATTGAAAATTCGTTTTTCTCAGTAGAAAACTTTTCGTTTTTGTTTGAAAATTAATTTTAAAATTGAAAATTTAATTATTCATCTCGTTTGGTTGAAAATTCATTCTATTGGTTGAAGATTTAACTATTTTGTTAAAAATTCGTTTTTTTGTTGTTGTTAAAAGTTAATTTTTGTAACTTAAAATGTAACCATTCCGTTTTAGGATAGACATTAATCGTCTTTAGTTGAAAATTAGAGTTTTTGGGCTGAAAATTCAACTATTTGATTGAAAGTTGAACCACTTGGTTACAAATTTTTTTATTGGTTGAACATTTATTTATTTTGTTGAAAATTAATCTTCTTTATTGAAAATTTAAATATTCAATTTTCGGTTGAAAATTCACTTTGTATCAATTCAATCAATTCAATGGTTTATTATTCCTTTTCTCACCTCGATTGAGGTCTTAGAATTACATTCCATTACATACACATCCTTTTCATATTATAATTAATGGTACTCCCTTTAAACTCTGTTATAAATAATTTTCATACCTATATTTATATATATATTCAACAACAACAAAAATTTATCACTAAATTTATCACATTTAGTCACTAGTTCTCTATGATTTTGTTTAAATTTCGTTAGTTCCATTCAGTATACATTTTCCTGTAAGTATCACCATACTTGTCTCACTGATCACTTTGTTGCTCACTTTCTTGAAGTTCCTGGTACAATTTGTAGAGTTCTTTGCTGAACCAGCATGCGCCCTTCGATACTTTGCCTTTGAGCATTTCAATCATCCAATCTTCTCTCTTGTGCTTTTTCTCAATTGCCTCCAACCAGTTTCTTCCTTCCTGTTTCAGTTTTCCTCTCAGTTCTTTACAGTTCCATATGTGCTTGAAACTTTCCTCTTCTTTTCTGCAGATCCTACATTGGTATGTCTCCCTCCATCCTTTTTGTCCAGCTCTGCTCAGGTTGCCGCATCTCATTCTCGCCCACTCTATTTTCTCCCATTCTTGTAATACTTTGTCAGACAAGTATTTTTCTTCATTCACGGTTTCTTTGATATCTTTATAGTATTCACAATAAATAGACTTATCGATCTTGCTCCAACTTTTTTGTACTTCTTGTTCTATTCTGATTTTTACCATCTCTTCAAATCTGCATCCTAGATCGTCTTCCTTTTCTTCCATACTCAGCAGTTTTAAAATATCCGGACTCCCTAACTCTTCGCATGCTTTCCTCAATTCTTTGCCCCATTGTGTAGCGTTGTTGTTTCTTAGTCCTCTCAATATTTCTTTTAGACATTGTTTCGGCCACCTCGCATCTTCCATTTGATACACCTGTAAAGTGAAGCTTGCTACTCTTTTCAGAGATAAAGAGCACATTTTCGTCCTGCCTGTTTCCATCCTCCATATGTAATCTGGCGTATTTCTGCTCAGTCCTAACGCCATTTTTATGAAACGACCTTGCACCTTTTCTATTACTTTTTTCTCAGACCAGCCCCACACTTCTGCCCCATACATGATTACTGAGCTGATAAGTGAATCAAATAAGTATATCTTCCGTCTCAGATTTCCTACTTTCGCTCTTTTCATTAAACCCCAGACTTGATTTATAACTTTTTGAACCTTTCCTGTTTGTTTTCTTAGATGTTCCATTGACGTATTTCCTGTGGTGAACCAGTAGCCTAAATATTTGAATTCCTTCACTGTTTCTATTTGTTCTCCTCCAAAGTAAAATTTATCTTCTTTTGATATTTTCCCTGCCTTTCTGAAGATCATGATCTTTGATTTAGATGTATTTAGTTCCATCTTATTTCTGGTTGTGTATTTTTCTAAGCTTTTTATCATTTCTTTCAGCTCACATCTGTCCCCTGCTACTATTACTACGTCATCCGCATATTTCAAACAGTATATTTTTGTCTTTCCTATCACCGCTCCTCCAATTTTTCTTCTTTCCTGAGAGGCTGCGGAAGGATGTCGAGGGGAAAGGAATATTGCCAGAGACGCAGGCGGGCTTTAGGGCAGGTAGGAGTACTATCGACAATATCTACGTTCTACAGCACGTGGTGGATAGAGAATTAGCGAAGAAGGGATCGAGAGTGTACGCGTTTTTTGTGGATCTAAAAGGCGCGTTTCCGTCGGTGGATAGGGGGAGGTTGTGGGAGGCGATGCAGGAGAGGGGAGTGGAGAGAGGCCTGATCGAGAGGGTAAGGGAGATATATGAAGAAACCAAAGATAAGGTAAGAGGAGGACAGGGGATTTCGGAGGGATTCTGGATGGATAAGGGGTTAAGACAAGGGTGTCCGCTTAGCCCGACGCTTTTGGCGATTTTAATTGCGGATATGGAAAGTAAGCTGGAGGCCGGAGTGGTAGGAGGAGTCAGGATAGGAGGGGTTAGAATTTGGTCGCTAGCGTATGCAGATGACATAGTGTTGTTGGCAAAAAGCGAGGAGGCCTTAAAGGAAATGATGAAGAGGTTGAGAAAATACCTGGATAAGAATAGGTTAGAACTGAATGCGGAAAAGTCCAAGGTTATGGTTTTCAGAAAAGGAGGTGGAAGGGATAAGGAAGGGGAGTGGAAGTGGAAGGGAAAGGCGGTGCAGGCGGTGAAAGAGTTTGTGTACCTGGGCTTCTTGTTTCGGAGGAATGGCGGAGTGGGTGGTCACATAAAAGAGAGAGTGAGGAGGGCAAATGTGGTGATGAGGCAGGTGTGGGGGTTGGGAAAGAAGTTATTCGCGGATGATTTTGGGAGGAGAATGAAATTGTTTGACTCACTAGTGATGAGTGTACTATTGTATGGAGTAGAGGTGTGGGGGTGGAAGGAAAGCGAAGAGGTAAATAGGATACAGGAGAGGTATGTAAAGTGGACACTGGGGTTGGCAAGGAACACGCCTAATTATATTGTCAGGAGGGAGACGGGGAGAACGAGTGTAGGGATTCTAGCGGGGAGTCGAGCGTGTAAATATGAGGAGAAATTTTTGGAAGAGGGGGGAAGTAAGCTGGTTAGGGAGTGTTGGTGGGAGAAGGAGAACAGGAGAGGGGGTGGGAAGATGGAGGTTGAAAGAGAAAGGTATTTTAGAACGAATGGACTGCATATTGATGAATTGAGAAGGATGCATGAGGAAGGAAGGAAGGTATATGAGTTGGTTAAGAAAAACAGCATGGAGAGAGAGAAGACAGCAGGGGAAGAAAGAATAAGAGAGACAAGGTTTAATGGGAACTATGTGTGGATTATGCCAAGGGCGAGAGCGCAATATTTGTGTGAGAAAGGAGAGAAAGGAAGTCAGGAGCTTATAGCGAGGATGAGATGTGGGTGCATGGAGGGTTTCAATAGGTTTTGGCTCGATAGGGAAAAGAGGATGTGTGAACTATGTGGGAAGGGGGAGGCAAGAGTGGAGCACTGGTTGGAGGAGTGCGTGGAGGTGGAAAGGAGTGGGATAAGCATGGAGGTATTGATGCATGAAAGGGGGGACAAAAGGGCAGTAGCATGGGTGAAGGGAGTATTGGATAAGATGGAGAAGAAGAGAAGGAAGGAGGAAGAGGAATGGAGAAGGAAAGATTGTAAATAGAGGAGGAAGTAAATATAAGTAATTGTAAATATTGTAAACAGTAGATAAGTATTAGGTATTAGTCGCGGAGGCAGAGTATGGTAATGCGAGGCAAGCAAGAAAGTAGGGACATGCGAGCGAGGCGAGGCGAAGCGAGGAAGGCAATGCGATAAGAGCGAGCGGCGTTAGATATAAGGTGTGGAAGGATGTTAGTTTTAAGGCTTAGTTGTAAGAAAATTCTGTAAAAAAAAAAAAAATGGAAGTGTAAGCAAGTCAATTTTTTAAGGCCAGCAGGCTAAAAAATAAACGTTTATCTAGTAGGCTGAGCTCTTAATATTACAGCATGGAACTTCATGTGCGAAATTGGTATGAATTTCTACCAATATTGGCATCAGGTTAGACATTTTTAGCATTAAATGTCCTATACCATAAAAGAATCAAGCGCATGCCGTTATTGCTGGAGTCACATGCCCTTAGAGCAGTTGTGCCTTGCGGAAATAGCTCCAACTTTGGCTTGCTACGGTTGTAAGAAAACTCATCCTATTAGAGTATGAGTACTCTTACAAAAGAGATATTAGGCCACGCCTACCGAAGCTTGCGCGTGACCTAATATCTCGTTTGTAAGAGTACTCATACTCTAATAGGATGAGTTTTCTTACAACCGTAGCAAGGCCAAGTTCGAGCTATTTTCGCAAGGGATAACGGCTTTAAAAGCATGGAGCTTTGTACTTTTTTAGGATAAAGGGATTCCTGCTTAAAATGAATGAATTTTGTACCAAAATAGCAAGAATGAAACCTGCGACAAAAGCATGACTAGTGCTCTTACTATTATAGGCATATTTTTTTCTCCGTGCAATCATCTTCTAAGTCATTTACGTGTATGTTGAATAACACCGGACTCAATGGACATCCTTGTCTGACTCCTTTTTTAGTCCAGAAACATCTGTTAGATCCTTTCGTTGTCTTTATCGTATTTTTGGTGCTACCGTACATCGTTTTTATCATTGTTAGCATTCTTCCAGTGATTCCAACCTTCTCGAGTTTCTGCATCAATAATGTCCTGTCAACTTTATCGAAGGCTGCCCTAAAGTCTATGAAGAACGCGTAGAGTTTTCCTTTTTCCTGTTTTAGTTTGTTCTGTATCAGTGAGTTCAGAACAAATATATGTTCCCTCGTCGAGTACCCTGGTCGAAAACCTGCCTGACTCTCTCCTAATATTTTATTTTTCTCCAGCCACGTCCTGAGTCTTTTTGCCATAATCCCTGCTAGCGTCTTGTATGTAGTGTTGAGTAGCGTTATTCCTCTATAGTTTTTCGCGTTGTTCTCATCTCCTCCCTTGTGGATTGGATAGATCTGTCCTGTCTCCCAACCTTCTCCTATTTCTCCTTCAGTCCATAATTGGTTGAGAATCCCTGTCAACTCTTCTACTAGTTCTTGGGGTAGTGCTTTAAGGAATTCATTTATGATCCCATCTTCTCCTGGCGCCTTTCCCTTCTTCATTTTCCGGATCTGTTCTTCTACCTCTTCTTTCGAAATATCTTCATTCAATTCTCCTAATTTATCTTCTCCTCTCTTCTTCGTTTTAACCAACTCTGGCTCTTCTTCTATTCCTTTCGGCATTTCCTTCGTTTCATCCAATTTCGGTTCTTCTTCTGTCCCTTCCAATAATTCCTTGAAATGTTCAATCCATTGTCCTTCAGTTATGCTGGTATTCAAACGTCCTCCTTTTCTTGCTCTGTAGGGTCTCACTGCTGTCCAGAATTCTCCTAAGTTCTTGCTCTTCTCCACTTTTCCCCACTTCCTTTCTTCTTCTCCTTGTTTTTTGTCCTTGTACAGTTTTTTCAGTTCTTTTTTGGATTTATTATATTTCACCCTATCGTTTTTCTTTTTTGATCTTCTGAACTTGGCTAGATTTCTTATGGTTTCCTTTCTTTTTTCATTACATTCTTTATCAAACCAATCTTCATCCTTCTTCTTCCCTTGTTTCATCATTCCAGATTTTTCTGCCGCTTCCGTGATTATTCTCTTGAGATTGTCAAGTCTTTCCTGTGTTGTCTTTGGTTTTAATTTCGATTCTTCCCAGTTTTTGAGTAGTGCTTCTCGGAACTCTTCCTTTTTATCTTCTCTCTATTTCCAGCGTTCATCCAGAAAACCATCCTCCTGCTGCGCTTGTAAATTCCATTTTGTCGTTGCAATTAGAGGCATATGATCCGATTCTTCTCTTTCATCTATCTGCATTTCATCAATTGGGTCTTCTTCATCCTTCACGATAAGATAATCCAGGACCGATGCACTGTTTGTTCCAATGCGCGTTAATTTTCCTTTTTCATCTCCCTTTAGTCTTCCATTCATGACCGTCAAACCATAGTCTTCACACAATTTCAGTAGATTTTCTCCTTCTTTATTTAGTACTGCATCTTCCTAGAGTCTTTCACATTCCTCTTCTCCTTCTGAATCTGTTCTCGCTGATTCTTTACCTATTCTCGCATTAAAATCGCCTAAAATTGTAAGAGGATGTCCCTGGTATGTAGATTGTTCCAGAAGTTCTTCTATTTCTTCTCTGATTTTCTTCATCCCGACATTGTTGTAAACGGATACAATTTCTCCTAATTCTCCACCTATTTTGTAATTAATTTTGACTCCGTATTTCCATTCTGAAAACTTGTATTTCGCGTTCTTCAGCTTCCTGCAACCTATGAGCTGTCCTCCCATGGCCCTTCCTTTTTTTTCCTTCCTAGTAGCTGGTTTCATGAACCATTCAAAATCATTATTTAATCTCTTTCTGATTCTCTCTTCTTGCTCCTTCTCTGTCCAGGTCTCCAACAATATTATTATATCAAACTGTTCAATGTATTTCCAAGTGTCTCTACTTTTTTCAAATCCAGCAATATTCCACAATAGTATTCTAAATTTTGTATGTTTTATAAAAAAGCTTTTTCTGTCAATTTACCTTCTTCTTCATTCCAGTGGATCCATTTGTCGTTGATCTTGATTTTTCTGTATCCCACCTTAACTTCTTTTCCGTTTTCTCTCTCCTTCCTAGCCACTTCTCTTATTTTCCTTTGTACCTCTCTTTCTGTTTTCGTCAGATCGTCGTCTACAAAGATGTTCGTTCCTTTAAGATCAGATTTTCGTCCCAAGATCTCCCTTTTCATTTCCCACGTTTCCAACTTGATCACTAGTACCTTGTTATTCTCTTCCCTTCCAATCTCGTACGCCTCTTTGATTTTTCCCTTTACTTTGATGGTTTCTTCTAGGAAAAGCCGTGCTGTCTCTATCGTTGAGTTTCCTCTCTGCAGTCCTCTTACAACAATATTATTCTTTCTTTCTCTCTTTTCCCACTTTTCCAGTTTTTTCTCCAAGTCACTCATTTTTCGTGCGTCCATGTTCTCATTTTGAACTCTTTTCGGTGCCGACTCTTGTCTCTTCTCCAGTTCCGTTTGAATTTGCTTCATTTTCTGCTCTATTTCTTCTTTCTCCGATACCCACTCCTCGTTTCCAATTTTCGACTCCAAAACTTGGATTTTCTTATATATGTTCGTTTTTTCTCTCTCCCATTCTTTACTTTTGCGCTCCAATTCATCCTTCACTTTTTTTAATTCTTTTTGGTTCTCCTCCCTCGATCTTTCCTTTTCTGCTCTTATTTCCTTCAAGTCTGTCATTATTAGCAGTAAGAGCTCTCGGTCAGTCTTTTTTCTTGTCTCTTCTGTTTCTTCCATCTCTCGCTGCTCTTGATTTTCACGTTCTTTTGAAAAGTTATTTTTTTGGGTTGCGCGTAACCTTTTCTCTTCTTGTTCCGGTTGATTATTATTATCCTTCTTTTCTGCTGATTCCTCTGTTCGGCTTCCCTTTATCGTTCTCTTCACGTATGTGTCTAAACTCTGTGATCTGCTACTCGTTTCTGATTCCGTCAATTTTTTTGGTCTTCCTCTTCCACGTCTCTCGGGGGCTGTTTTCACGTTTTGCGTGTTACTGTTTGTTTCTGAATTTTCGGACGGTAAGTCAGATTCCCTCTTGTCCGTCACTTTCTCTTCTTCCCGCCTGGCGACGCTACTGCTCTTCAGCATTTCTCGCCTACGTCATTTCCGATTGAACCTAACCTCCAATAGTTCAATGCCTAATTTTATAATGTCCTTCACACTTTATTCTCAAATCCTGCACTTCTGATTGTATATCCCTATGATTCTTCGAAATTCGCTCTATCACTTTGCACAGAACTTTGCTTTTGCACTGCAACTTTCTCACTACTTTCTTAGCAAACTTCACCACCCACTTTGCACACGTCCACTACACTCGGTCCACCGCCATTCACCCCCGAAAATTCACTTTGTTTGAAAATGAATTTTTTTGGTTTTAAAATTCATGTTCATGTATTTTGTTGAAATTTCGTCTTTTTTAGTAGAAAATTAATATTTTTGGTTAAAAATTAATCTATTATATTGAAAATTATTCGTTTTTGGTTGAAAATTGAACTATTCCATTTTTGGCAAAAAATTGATCGTGTTTAGTTCAAAATATAATTTTATGACATTTTTGGTTGAAAAATGAACTATTCCATTTTTGGCAAAAAATTGATCGTGTTTAGTTCAAAATATAATTTTATGACATTTTTCTTTGAAAATTAATTTTTTTTTGGTTAAAAATTCAACTATCTGGTTGAAAATTAATTTTTAAATTGAAAATTGAACTGTTCCATTTTTGGCAAAAAATTTATCGTGTTTAGTTTAAAAAACAACTTTATTACATTTTTCTTTAAAAATTAATCTTTTTTTATTCAAAATTCAACTATTTGGTTGAAAATTAATTTTTAAATTGAAAATTGAATTATTCCATTTTTGGTTGAAAATTCATGTATTTAGTTAAAAATTCATGTTATTGGTTAAAAATTTAACGGTTTTGTTGAAAATTGTCCATTTTTATTTGAAAATTCATCTTTTTTGGCTGAAAATTCAACTATTTCATTGGAATTTGAACCCCTTGGTTACAAATTTATTTTATTGGTTGAAGATTTAACTATTTTGTAAAAATTAATCTTCTTTATTGAAAATTTAAATAATAAATTTAAATCATTTCATTGCTGAGAGGATGGTTGGAGATGTTTTTTACTGTG
>CAKNYM010049096.1:40871-54659 GCA_932195095.1 Andricus curvator
CCAGTGATTTTATCTGGGAAAAATTTTGCCACTCATCAATTTTTGTTTACGTTATGAACAAATTATATAAACAAATGCACATTTTAGGCGTTTTTAGGCCAAAAAATTGTTTTGTTTTGTTTCTAGTCTTGTAGGAATTATATTAACAATCATATTTTCTGGAAAAATGTTGCTATTCATCAATATTTGTATACTTTATAAACAAATTATATAAACAAATGCACATTTTAGGCGGTTTTAAGCAAAAAAAAATCGTTCTTTCTTCTGATCTTGTTAAAATTATATTACCAGTGATTTTTTTTTATTTTGCCATTCATTAATTTTTGCTTATGTTATAAACAAATTATATAAACAAATGCACATTTTAGGCGTTTTCAGGCCAAAAGAAATCGTTTTTTCTCTTAGTCTTATACGAATTATATAAAAAATCATGTTTTCTGGACAAAATTTGCCATTCATGAATTTTTGTTTATGTTATGAACTAATTATATAAACACATTGGCACATTTTAGGCGTTTTCAGGCCAAAAAATTGTTTTGTTTTGTTTCTAGTCTTGTAGGAATTATACTAACAACCATATTTTCTGGAAAAATATTGCTATTCATCAATATTTGTATATTTAATAAACAAATTATATAAACAAATGTAAATTTTAGACGTTTTTAAGCAAAAAGAAATCATTTTTTCTTCTGATCTTTTTGAAATTATATTACCAGTGATTTTTTCTGAAAAAAATGGTGCCACTCATCAATTTTTGTTTATATTATAAACAAATGCACATTTTAGGCGTTCTCAGGCTAAAAAAATCGTTTTTTCTCTTAGTCTTATAGGAATTGTATTAACAATAATATTTTCCTAAAAAATGTTGTTTCTCATTAATATTTGTATATTTTATAAACAAATTATATAAACAATTTTAATTTTAGGCGTTTTTAAGCAAAAAGAAATCATTTGTTCTTCTGATATTTTTAAAAATATATTACCACTGACGTTTTCTGAAAAAATGTTGTCATTTGTCAATTTCTGTTTATATTATAAACAAATTGTATAAACAAATGCACATTTTAGGCAAGTTCAGGCCAACATAAATCGTTTTTTCTTCTAGACTTGTAGAAGTTATATTACAAATGTAATTTTCCTAAAAATTTTGCGCTTCATCAATATTTGTATATTTTATAAACAAATTAAATAAACAAATACACATTGCAGACATTTATAGGCAGAAAGGAATCGTTTTTTCTTGTAGTCACGTTGACATTATATTACCAATGATGTTTTCTAAACAAATGTTGTCATCTGTCAATTTTTGTTTATGTTATAGACAAATTATATAAACAAATACACATTTTAGGCGTTTTCAGGCCAAAGGAAAGCGTTTTTTCTTCTAATCTTGTAAGAAATATATAACCAATGATATTTTCATTAAAAATGTTGCCCTTCTTCAATATTTGTATATTTTATAAACAAATTATATAAACAAATGCATACTGCAGATATTTATAGGCAGAAAGAAATCGTTTTATCTTCTAGTTTTATTGGAAATATATTACCAATTATATTTTCTGAAAAAAATTGCCATTCATCAATTTTTTTTTATAAACAAATGCACATCTCAGGCATTTATAGGCAGAAAGAAATTGTTTTTTCTTCCGATTTTGTTGAAATTTTATTGCCAATGATGTTTTCTGGAAAAATTTTGCCATTCATCGCCTGTTGTTTCTTTTATAAACAAATTATATAAACAAATGCACATTTTGGGCGTTTATACATAGAAAGAGATCTTTTTTTTTGTATTATTCTTTAAATTATATTGCCCATGATGTGTCTTGATGAAATTTTGTTATTCATCACTATTTGTTCATATTGTAAAACAATTATGTGAAGAAATTCACATTTCAGAATCTCCAGGCACCAGGAAATTTTTAAGAAAAAATTAATCGTAGCCTTAGCTTGCTTCGCACGTGACTGGGGTTATTTGCTACATGTAACAATATTTGTATATCTCATCAGTACCATCAAGCATGACTAGGCTACTTTTTATCAGATTAGAGATAATTTACTTCTCAATCTAAAGACTTAATTTTTTATTTGTACTATACTAAATCATACTCAAGAATTTCGGTGCACAAAATGAAATTGGGTAATTTTAATTTTTAATGCAATCGTTGCTCACAATATGACCAATAATGATAATGACATAAATGAGATAATTTATTAAATTCGGTGATTAATTAATAAAAATTAAAAATACATTACTTTGAACCAAAAATACGAATTATCAACTGAGAAAATTAATTTTCTACTGAAAAAGACGATTTTTCAACAAAATGCATTAATTTTGATCGAAGTAGTTGAATTTTCAAGTAAAAAAATAGTTAGATTTTCAGTTCAAAAATTAATTTTTAACCAGAGAGACGAATTTTCAACTAAACTAATGAATCTTCAACTGAAATAGTTAAATTTTTCATTAAAAAAAATTGTTAACCAAAAAATTATTTTTCAACAAAATAGTTAAATTTTAAAACAAAGAGATGAATTTTTAACTGAAATAAAATCCTAAAATAAAAATTACTTTTTAATAAAATTGTGGAATTTTCTAAATAGAAATTAATTTTTAATCAAAAGAGATAAATTCTCAAAGAAAAATGTAATAATTGATAGTTCAACCAAAATTTTTTTACATTTAGATCAAAAAAAGTTGAATTCAACCAAAAAAGACAAAATTCATACAAAATATTTGAATCCTCGGCCCAAAGTCTAATTTGCTATGAAAAAGTTGAATTTCACCCAAAAGAGACGACATTTAAAAAAAAATACATTAATTTTCAAAAAATTAATTCTCAACCAAATAGTTGAATTTTCTATCAAAATAGTTGAATTTTCAAGAAAAAACATTACATTGTCACAAAATTTTTGAATTTTTAAGTCGAATTTAAAAAAACAACAGTTGGGGTTTCCATCCCAAAATATGAATTTTTAACAAAAAAGTTAATTTCCTAAAAAGATCAATTTTCAAGCGAAAATGGAAAATTTACGTTTACTGTTAAAATGATTAATTTTCAACGAAAGAAAAAAAACAGAATTTTCAACAAAAATGTTAAATTTTGAAAAAAAAAATTGATTTTAAATCAAAAAAGTTTATAGCCAAACAGTTGAATTTTCAAAACCAAAATTTTTTTACATAAAATGATGAATTATTAACCATGTATGAAATAATTAAATTTTTATTTAAAAAAATTAATTACAGAAAAAAAAAAGAATTTTCAAGATAATCGTTCAATTTTCAAACCAAAAGACGAATTTTTAACAAAGCATTTGAATTTTAAAGCAAAATAATAAAATTGACTTCAATTTGAGTTTACCGAAAAAAATAGTCACATTTACAGTTTAAAAAATTCAATTTAAAAAAAAAACGAATTTTCAGTTGAAAACTAATTTTCCAAAAAATAGTTACAGTTTCAACCAAAAAAAATTAATTTTTAAATAAACTGACAATAATTTAACCAAACATGGAATAGTTGAATTTTCTGTGTGAATAATTAGTTTTCAACCAAAAAAAACCTAAATTTGGAAGAAAATAGTTCAATTTTCAACCCAAAAAAAAAAACAAATTTCTAGAAAATAGTTAAATTTTCAATAATAAAAATTAATTTTTAAATAAAATGATAAATTTTTAACCAAACATATAATGGCTGAATTTTCGTTTAGAAAATTAGTTTTCAAACAAAAAATTATTTTGTTTAAAATGCAACTATTTGGTTGAAAGTGGAACTAAAATTTCTAAGAATTCATTTTTTTCATTAAAGATTCATCTCTTCGGTTGAAAATTTAACTATTTTCATGAAAATTCGTTTCATTCTTGGTTGAAAATTAAATTTTTTAAACTGAAAATTTAGCTATTTTATTTTGGGTTGAAAATATATATTTTTTAATTTAAAAATCATTTATTTTGTTCATAATTCATCTTTCTTTCTAAAAAACGAATCTTCTTGGTTAGAAAAATCAACTTTTGGGTCAAAAATTGAAATGATTGGTTGAAAGTTGAACTAATTTGTTAAAAATTCACTTTATTGGTTGAAGATTCATCTCTCGGTTGAAAATTTAACAATTTTTAATGAAAATTCATTTCCTTTTTGATAGAACATTTTTTTTTTTTTTTTTGGTGAAAGGATTCACCATTTTAGTAGAAAATTCATATATTTTGTTGAGATTTCGTCCTTTTGGCTTGAAAATTCAACAACTTCGTAGAGAATTAAAATTATTTGGTTGAAAATAAATTCTTTTGTTGAAAATTCATATTTTTTGATGAAAATTTAACTACTATGGTAGAAAATTAAACTAGTTATTTGAAAATTGATCTATTTTGTAGAAAAACAGTTTTTTTGCTTAAAAATTAATTATTTTTTTTGAAAATGTAGTTATTCCATTTTTGGTTGAAAATTTTTCCTTTACAAGTTGAATGTTCAACTATTTGGGACAAAATTCTCATTTTTTAGTTGAATTCAACTAGTTGAAAATTCGTTTTTTTTTAAATTGACCATTAATTTTTTCATCGGAAAATGTAGTTATTCTATTTTTGGTTGAAAATTTTTTCTTTGTAAGTTGTAAATTCGTCTTTTGGTAGAAAATTATTCTTTTTGGTTGAAAATTCATTTTTGTAGGTTAAAAATTTAGCTATTTGGCCAAAAATTCAACTATTTCGTTTGAAGATTAATTATTTTGTTAAAAATTTGTCTTTTTGGATTGAAAATTCATGTTTTATGGTAGAAGAGTCATCTTTCTTGGTTGAAAATTCATCTATCTTGGCTGAAAATAAACTGTTTTGTGGAAAATTCAACTTTCAGGATGAAAATTCAACTTTCTTCTAAAAAAATCGCCGTTTTGTCTTGAAAATTGAACTACTTGGTTAAGACTGCAACTATGGACGCTCCCAAAAAGCCTTAACAAAAGAGCTTTAACAAAAGAGCTTTAACAAAAGAGCTTTAACAAAAGAGCTTTAACATAAGAGCTTTAACGAAAGAGAATTCACAATTGCAAAATGACTCAGTGATTTCAACTTTAATTTCATAAGGTATATGCATACAAGTGTGATAAGTACAAAAACAGAGCACGAAGCGCGAGGTAAATACAATATCGAACGCAATTTTAAAATCCAACCTCATAAACGGTATACTCGATTTTTCTCAGTGCACATTAGTGATCCAAGTAAGTTATTCTGAATTTTCATAAGGTGGCTACTTGTGAGTCTGGAGGGACAATTTGAAGTAGTCAGGGGATTCAAGAAGAGTGAGACAAGGTAAAGTAAGGTAAGGCATGGCAAGGGAAGGCAAGACAAGACAAGACAAGACAAACCGCATTTTCATTAGCATAAGAAGATTCTTTTTAGAAGATCCGCGATCCCAGTGGGAACGGGTCGGCGGTGCGTCGCCACCCATCCCCCCAACCTCACCCCCAGCCCCCCTACTACTCCAAGGAGTAGCAAGGCAAGCAGATCCGAGCCTATCATTATAGAGAAGGAATCATTGGATGATCTTAATCATGCGAACCTCTCTCCGTGCCTGAGAGCCGACCAATCGCGAACGTCGATTTTCACCGGGGCTTAAACTCGGAAATATCATCCGGTCAGCTACCACGATAAACGAGCCATTGCCCATTGGCCGACCACCTACTCGGATGGATTATTATTTAATCATAATACAAAAATCGTATGTCCTAATGACAAAAGATACCAAGGTAGAAGGCAGAAGGTATAAGGTAGAAGGATAATGAGATGAATCAGAAATTTAATCAGGGTGGCGATTCGCCGGATGATTTCAAATTCCCGGCCATTTCCCGGTTTTTCCCGGACAAGTTTTTTAATTTTCCCGGTCACCTAAATGTAACATATTCATATTTGCCGCTAAACGCAAACATTTATTTTAATTCATGACGTTCATTCTAAGCATCCTTTAACAAAACAGAGCAAAAAATTGCAAAATAAATGAATTTTGAAACAAATACTTCAATTTTCCACTAAGAAATATCAATTTTCAAAAAAATGGATTTCTAAGAAAATAGTTCAATTTTCAACTAAAATGATGAATCTTCAACTGGAATAGCTGAATTTGAAACAAAAAAGATGAATTTTCAGATTTAAAGAGATAAATTGCCAACGAAAAATTAAAGAATTAAATTTTCAGGTTAACAAAGTTAATGTTCAACCGAAGTAATGAATTTTCAACTAAAATGATGAATCTTCAACTGGAATAGCTAAATTTTAAACAAAAAAGATGAATTTTCATATTAAAAAAGAAAAAGATAAATTGCCAAAGAAAAATTGATGAATTAAATTTTCAGGTTAAAAAAGTTAATGTTCAACCGAAGTAATGAATTTTCAACTAAAATTATGAATCTTCAACTGGAATAGCTGAATTTTAAACAAAAAAGATTAATTTTCATATTAAAAAAGAAAAAGATAAATTGCCAACGAAAAATTGAAGAATTAAATTTTCAGGTTAAAAAAGTTAATGTTCAACCGAAGTAATGAATTTTCAACTAAAATGATGAATTTTCAACTAAAATGATGAATTTTTAACTAAAATGATGAATCTTCAACTGGAATAGCTGAATTTTAAACAAGAAAGATGAATTTTCACATTAAAAAAGAAAAAGATAAATTGCCAAAGAAAAATTGATGAATTAAATTTTCAGGTTAAAAAAGTTGATGTTCAACCGAAGTAATGAATTGTCAACTAAAATTATGAATCTTCAACTGGAATAGCTGAATTTTAAACAAAAAAGATGAATTTTCATATTAAAAAAGAAAAAGATAAATTGCCAACGAAACATTGAAGAATTAAATTTTCAGGTTAAAAAAGTTAATGTTCAACCAAAGTACTGAATTTTCAACTAAAATGATGAATTTTCAACTAAAATGATGAATTTTCAACTAAAATGATGAATCTTCAACTGGAATAGCTGCATTTTAAACAAAAGAGATGAATGTGAGCCCACACTTGTAGTTATTTACTACAAGAAACTATCCACCTACAAACACTACCCGAATCGGGTACTGTCACGCTTACCCCTAGAGGCTCGCCGAAAGGGAAATAGCTTAATGGTATAAAAAAAAAGAAAAAGATAAATTGCCAACGAAAAATTGAAGAATTAAATTTTCAGGTTAAAAAAGTTAATGTTCAACCGAAGTGATGCATTTTCAAATAAAATGATGAATCTTCAACTGGAATAGTTGAATGTTCAACAAAAAAATTAATTTTTACTAAAAAAGATAAATTGCCAATCAAAACTGGAATAATTAAACTTCAAGTTCAAAAAATTAATATTCAACCCAACTGATGAATTTTCAATTAAAATGATCAATCTTCAACTGAAAAAGATGAGTTTTTAAAACAAAAAAGATGAATTTTCAGCCATAAAGATTAATTCTCTACAGAAAAAAGTCAATTTTTCCTCAAAGTACATACATTTTCAACCAAATAGTTGAATTTTCATCCAAAAAAGATTAATATTTAACAAAAAATAACGGATTTTCAAGAAAATAGTTCAATTTTTAACCTAAGTGGTGAATTTCCCACTAAAAAATGATGAATCTTCAACTACAATAGTTGAATTCTAAACCAGAAAGATGAGTTTTCAACTAAAGCAATGAATCTTCAACTGAAATAGTTGAATTTTCAACAAACAAGAAATTATCTTTAACTAAAAAAGATAAATTGTTAACCAAAACTTAAATAATTATATTTTCAGTTAAAAAAATTAGTGTTCAACCAAACAGATGAATTTTCAACTAAAACTTTGGTATATTCAATTAGAATCAGTTAAATTTTCAGTTCAAAAAATTACTTTCCATCATTAAAAAACACTAACTTTGAACAACAAAAAAACTAACTTTCAAAAGAAAAGTTACATTTTCAAACGAAGTGATAAATTTTCAACTAAAATTGTAAATCTTGGTCTGGAATAGTTGAATTTCGACCATAAAGATTAATTTTCTACAAAAAGGGCGAATTTTTCTCAAAGTACATAAATTTCCAAAGTTTAGTTTCTATAAAAAAAATATCAATTTTCAACCAAATAGTTGAATTTTCATCGAAAAAGATACATTTTCAACAAAAAATAGAATTATTAAATTTTCGGTTAAAAATCTAAATCTTAACAAACAAAAAAACGGATTCTCAGTAAAATAGTTAAATTGTCTACTGCAATAGGTGAATTATTAGTTTTAAAAAACTGATTTTCAACAAAGCAGTTACATTTTCAACCAGAGATGAATTTTCTAATAAAATGCTGAATTTTCAACCAAAAAAATAATTTGTAACAAAAGAGTTTTTTACTTTTAACCAGAGACATGAATTCTTAACTACACTGATGAATTTTTAACCAAAATAAATGTATTTTCAACAAAATAGTTTAATTTTCAACCGAAGGAGGTGAATTTTTCAACCGACCCGAAAATATGAATTTTCAACCAAATAGTTGAATTTTTTAGCAAGAAGGATGACTTTTTGGCAAAACTGTTCAATTTTCAAGCGAAAAAGACGAATTTTCAACTAAAATTATGAACCTTCAAAAAAAATTAATTTGCAACAAAATATCGACAACAAAAAGTCAACTTTCAACCAAATAGTTGAGTTTTTAAACAAAAAGATGAATTTTCAACCAAAAATATAATTGTTAGATTTTTAGTTAAAAAGGTTAAATTCTGTAAAAAGAATTAATTTCCAACAAAATAGATATATTTTTAACCGAAGGAGGTGAATTTTCAAACTGACCCTAAAATATGAATTTTCAACAAGAAAGTTAATTTTTAAACAAATAGTTGAAATTTCAACTAAAAAATATCAATATTCCACCAAAAGTGGAATATAGTTTAAATATAAAAAAGAACGAAATTTCAGCAAAATAAGTAGATTTTCCACGAAATATTTGAATTTTCAACTAAAAAAGATCAATTTTTATTCAAATAGTTGTATTTTAACAAAAAAAAATAAATAAATTGTCAACCAAAAATGGAATAGTTTAATTTGCAGTTAAAAAAAAAATTTAACAGCAAAAAAATGAATTTTCAACAAAGTAGTTATATTTTTAACCAAAGTGATAAATTTTAATATCAAATGATCAATTTCCAACTAAAGTAGATAAATTTTAAACCAAAAAGTTTTCCACCAAAAAATACGAATTTTCAACTAAAAGATATTAATTTTCAACCAAAAATGGAATATTTAAATTTTAAGTTAAAAAACTTAATTTAAAAACCAACAAAAAGCGAATGTTCAACATAGTGGTTGAATCGTCAATCAAAAAAGATTAGTTTTCAATCAAACAGTTGTATTTTTAACCAAAAAAGATTAATTTTTAACAAATGAGGGTAATTTTTAAACAAGAAAGATTT
Organism: Andricus curvator; assembly: GCA_932195095.1. Classification (NCBI taxonomy): domain Eukaryota; kingdom Metazoa; phylum Arthropoda; class Insecta; order Hymenoptera; family Cynipidae; genus Andricus; species Andricus curvator. The sequence continues at coordinate 50,263 of CAKNYM010049096.1, forward strand.
TTCAGTCAAAAGTGAAAATTTAACTACTCCATTCTTTGGTACAAATTTTATATTTTTTTATTTAAAAATTAAACTATTCAGTTAAGCAAATTTTTAAAAGAAAAAAATATAAACTGAAAAATAATTAAATAAAATTTGGTCTAACATCACATCCATTGTTCAAAGTATTTAGTAGAAAATTTATATAATTTGATAATAGTTAAATATTCATTCAAAAAAATTGATTTGAGCAAAAAAATCGAATTTTTAACTACAGTTATGAATCCTCAACCAAAAAAACGAACTTTAAAGGAAGTAGTTCAAGTTTCAACCAAGGAGTTTGATTTTCAACCTAAAAATATAAATTTTCAACCAAACAGTTACATTCATAACAGAAAAAATTGATTTCATAAAAAAGACGAATTTTCAACAAAACAGATTAATTTTGTAGCAAATATTTTTATTTTATACCAAATTGTTGAATTTACAAACCAAAAACACGAATTTTCTATTAAAAAAGTTGAATTTTCATTGAAAAAAAAAATAATTTGAGCCAAACAAAAAAAACGAACTTGGAACAAAAATTACGAATCTTCAACCAAAAAGCGAACTCTTAAGAAAGTAGTTCAACTTTCAACCAAGAAGTTTAATTTTCAACCTAAAAATATCATTTTTCAATCAAATATTTACATTCATAGCACAAAAAATTAATTTGATAAAAAAACAAATTTTTCAACAAAATACATACATTTTTAACCAAATGGTTAAATTTTGTAGCAAATTCTTGAATTCTCGAGTCAAAAATACGAATTTTCTATAAAACAGTTCAATTTTAAACCCGAAAATGTGAATTTTCAACAACAAAAAAAAACAGATTAATTTTACAGCAGACAATTGCATTTTAAACTAAAAAAGATTAAATTTATGTTGAATTTTCAATGAAAAAAATTTGTTAGTCAAGCAAGAAAAAAAATTGCAATTAAATTGTTGAATTTTCAAGGAAAAAGGCGAATTTTCAACAAAACAGTTGAATTTTCAACCAAATAATACATTTTTTTTATAAAAAAGAATGGATAAATTCAGTAGACTTCAAATCAACTCAAGTTAATTTAAAAAAATTCTAATGAATTGGAAAAAATTAGAAAAATCTAAAAAAATTCATTGATTTCAGTGGCGGATAATATGAAAAAAATAAATATGACATTAATAATATCCTAAAATATTGCAGATCCTTTAAAATCCTATGAAATTGCCAAAATCATTTGAAAATTCCTTAAAATGTTTTAAAATACCCTACAATCTATTAATGTCTTTGAAAATACCTTGAAATGTTTAAAAATCTTTCAAAAATCCACTCAAATATGATAAAATCCTGTGAAATTACATGAAATCTGGTGATATTTTTTTAAATCTTGGAAAATTTATTGAAATGCCTTGAGCAGCTTTTAAAATCCCGTAAAATTATTTAAATCCTCTGAAATCTTATAGAATCTCTTGGAATCTTTTAAATCTCTTGAAAATACCTTGAAATCTTTTAAAATACCCAACAATATTTTAAATCCTTTGAAAAATTTTAAAATGTCTTGAAATTTTTTAAAGAACTTCAAAATTACTTGGAAGTTTTAAAAATATCCTAAAATTTTTAGAACCTTTTAAAATATCCTACAATATTTCAAATCCTTTGAAATATTTTGAAATCCCTCGAAAGTTTAAAAAATATCTTCAATTATTGATCAAATTAAATGGGAAAATTAAACTCTAACGCCATAAAATAATGAAAAACCGACAATAAGATAATAAACTTTCTTTTAAAAGATATAAATAAATTTCCCATAAATTTGAAAAAAGGTAGTCAGGGACTCGTTACAGTATGACATTAACTCATATTTAATCGAATTTATTTTGATATGGAGTAAAGAAAAAGAATTAGCACATAGCATATTATTGGAAAAAGTACGCTTAATAAAACCCTCTTATTGAGAAAACGATTCCTCCAAACACAAGCGTATAATATTCCAGTGACATAATATTGTCAACTTATTGATTTTCACCCACATGCAGAGGATAACAGTGCTCAAATTTCCCTGAAGTCGGGAAAAATAGACCAACCTTGACCCTGACTGGACCTATCTCAATCTATACTGAAGTGAGGCTAGAAATCGACCCTTAAATTCCGGACAGGAGCTTTTGTGGAAGAAGCTAAGGGGTGGATTGGAGGGTTGGGGTTTGTAGTGGCGAAGTGGAAAACCCGTGAAAACCCCACTTGTTGCTCTAACCTGCAGCTCGATTGAACGAATATATACGTGTGTCTACGTGTTGAGAGTTTAACTTGAATACCATCGTCACCCAGTCGACTTTCCTCTCCTTTTTTTTCCTTTTCTGTTCTACTGTCCCTCGAGAGAAAACTTCTTCCTAGCAGCATTAAAAAGAGTCCTTGCTTCACGAAAGATGTCCTTTTTCAAGGAAAATAAATTGAGACCTTGTACTTGGAATTATCCGCCAAATTGGATCCGACATTTCGAATATGTAACTTTTGATCTCAAATTCGAAATCAGCGATCTCAAAAACCCCTTATAGCCACATGACTGGAGAAAAAACCACACGAATACGCAAAAAGTTCATGGCTAGATAAATAGCCATGTGGCTTTAAACGAAATCCACATGTCTAGAGAAATAGCCACATGAGTCGAAAAATAGCCACATGAATTGAGAAAAAGCCACATGAATAAATAAAAAGCTACATGGCAAGATAAATAACAATGTGGCTTTGAACCAAAGCTAGACAAATAGCTATGTGGCTTTAAACCAAACCCATATGACTAGAAAAATAGGCACGTGAGTAGAAAAATAGCCATATGAATAGAGAAAAAGCCATATGAGTAAACAGAAAGCCACATGGCTAGATAAATAACCATGTAGCTTTGAATCAAAGCCACATGACTAGAGAAATAGATACATGGCGAGATAAAAAATCCACATGACTGAAGAAAAAGTCATATTGATAAACAAGAATCTACATAGCTAGATAAATAACAATGTGGCTTTGCGCCAAAGCTAGACAAATAGCCAAGTGGCTTTAAACCAAATCCACATAACTAGAAAAATAGCCACATGACTTGAGAAAAAGCCATATGAATAAACAGAAAGCCACATGGCTAGATAAATAACCTTGTGGATACAAAACCAAACCCACAAGACTAGAGAAATAGGCACGTGGGTAGAAAAATAGTCACACGAATTGAGAAAAGGCCACATGAATAAATAAAAAGCCACATGGAATGATAAATAACAATGTGGCTTTGCACCAAAGCTAGACAAATAGCCAAGTGGCTTTGAACCAAATCCACATCACTAGAAAAATAGCCACATGACTTGAGAAAAAGCCACATAACTTGAGAAAAAGCCATATGAATAAACAGAAAGCCACATGGCTAGATAAATAACCTTGTGGATATAAAAGCATACCCGCATGACTAGAGAAATAGTCACGTGGGAAGAAAAATAGCCACATGAATAAACGAAAAGCCACATGGCTAGATAAATAACAATGTGGCTTTGCACCAAAGCTAGACAACTAGCCAAGTGGCTTTAAACCAAACCCACATGACTAGAGAAATAGCCACATGAGTTGAGAAAAAGACACATAACTTCAGAAAAAGCCATATGAATAAACAGAAAGCCACATAGCTAGATAAATAACCATTTAGCTTTGAATCAAAGCCACACGACTAGAGAAACAGATACAAGGCTAGATAAAAATCCACATGACTGAAGAAAAAGTCATATTGATAAACCAGAAGCCAAGTGACTAGATAAATAACAATGTGGCTTTGTGCCAAAGCTAGACAAATAGCCAAGTGGCTTTGAACCAAATCCACATTTAACTAGAAAAATAGCCACATGACTTGAGAAAAAGCCACATAACTTGAGAAAAAGCCATATGAATAAACAGAAAGACACATGGCTAGATAAATAACCTTGTGGATACAAAACCAAACCCGCATGACTAGAGAAATAGGCACGTGGGTTGAAAAATAGCCACATGAATAAACGAAAATCCACATGGCTAGAAAAATAACAATGTGACTTTGCATCAAAGCTGGACAAATAGCCATGTGGCTTCAAACCAAACATACATGACTAGAGAAATAGCCACATGAGCAGAGAAATAGTCACATGAATTGAGAAAAAGCCACATGAATAAACAAAAACCTACATGGCTTGATAAATAACCATTTAGCTTGGAATCAGTCACATGAGTAGAGAAATAGATACATGGCTAGATAAAACTCCACATGACTGAAGAAAAAGTCATATTGATAAACAAGAAGCCACATGGCTAGACAAAACGCCAAGTTGCTTTGAACCAACCCCACATGACTAGAGAAAAAGCCACATGACTAGAGAAATAGCCACAT
>CAKNYM010049096.1:66747-91304 GCA_932195095.1 Andricus curvator
TCATATTAAAAACATAAAAATACTTAAAAATCCACTTTGAAAATATTCATAAATAGCGATAAATGCACGCGCGCATTTATATTCCTGGTTTTTCATTTTCGAATACTAAGAACATAAGCTATTTAAAAATCGACTTTGAAAATATTTATAAACAGCAGCAAATTAACGCTTTTATGTCCCAGGTGTTTTTAAATATTAAAAACATAAACTATTAAAACATCATTAAAAATATTTATAACTGACAATAAAATGCACGCGCGCGCTCACATCCCTGGGTTTTTATTTTCTATAATATTAAAAATAAACTATTTTCAAAAGTTTTGGCAATTATTTTTTCGGGATTTAACAATTCGGCAAAATGATATCATTTCATTCTAAAAAATTTTGAAACGAGTTAAATTTTTTTTTAAATTATTTATTCTAGTTATGAAAATAGGTTAAAAAATTCTTAGTTTAATTATTTTAATATTTTGACATATTTTGACATATTTTCAAATTTGTAATAGAATATTTTTTAAATATTTAATTAAAATTTTTTTTATTTAAAAAAATTACACGTAAAATTGATAATTTAGAAACTATTGAATTTTAAACCTCTCTAAACTGATTAATATTACGAAATCAAAATTGTTTAATTTCAAACTCTAATTATTTGAAATTGTCTAAGCACTAGAAACATTATTTAAAATTTTTCAACTGAAGCAAGTAAAACTAAAAGACTTAACTCTGAACATTTTCAAAATAAACCCTGAGGGATGAAACAATTTTGAATTACAATTTTTATTTCTTTTATTTATTATATTTTTTAATTTTTTAAATTAAAAGAAGACCATTTTTGGTTTTATTTGGGTCTCAAATGAAAGCTTAGGTTTCTTCATTTAACATTCATAAATAAAAAAATAAATCTACTTTTTACCTTTAAGGTTCTTAAACCAAAAAAATTTGTACTTTTTTTTATACCAAAATGAAACCAGGCAAAAAAATCGTTGAAATCCAGAAAAGGTGAAACGTACATTTTTTTGAAAATTGTTTTTCCATTTGACAAATTTTGAACCTGTTTGAAAAATAAGATAAGGCAGACAAAATAAGAAATAGAAGTTTATTTAAATTTGAATAAATATTTCAATTAATTAAATATTTGTTGGAATATATATTTAAGGAAAATTTTTTTCGACATCTACTGAAAACTGCGCTTAAATTTTTTATTGTTTTTGAAAAAGTTTTTAATTCTAGAACTTATTAAATTTCTTTTCAATCGATAATATTACTTGAAAATCTTGTAATAAGATTCCAGGGAAAATTTGGATTGATTTTTTATGTAGAAAAATTAATTTTAAGAAAATATTTTTAAATATTTTAAAACATTCCAAAAGATTTCCAAAATTATCAAAAAGTATCTGGAAAATTTTAAAACAAGTTTCGGATTAATTCCAGTCAGTTTAAAAAAGGTATTTAGAAATTTTAGAAATTTTGAAGAGATTAAAAATATTTTAAAACATTGCAGGTTTTTAAAAATTTATAAAATATTTTAAAATTTTTTTCCAAGCGTCAAAAAGTTATAAATATATTTGAAACTAACTCAAATTTTTCGTAAATTTGGTAAAATCGTGTGAAATATCTTAAATCTTCAAACAATTTGTTGAGTTTTCTCAAGAATCCTAAAAAAAACTTACTTTTATAACATTAAAGGAAATAAACAAAGAAACAAAAAAAAAAATAGACAGTTATTATATTAAATTTTTTTATTATTGCCTTCAAATTATAATTGGCCTAAATTTTTTTTCTTTCTTGCCTGGAAATTTTTTTCTTTTTTTTTAAATTAAAATTCCAACTGTTTGGATTAAAATGAAAATACTTTTTGGTTAAACAGACAAAATAAATTTGTAACCAAATAGTTGAATTATCTACCAAAATAGACAAATTTTGAACAAAGTACATGAACTTTCAAATAAAAAAGATGAATTTTCAACCAAAAATAAAATAGTTTAATTTTCAGTTAAAAAAATAAATTTTCATAAAAAAACGACTTGTCAACAAAATAGTTCACTTTTCAACCACAAAAATGAATTTTTAACCAAATAGTTGCATTTCACCCAAAACTGATACATTTTCAACTTAAAATAGAATAGTTGAATTTTCAGTAAAAAAATTAATTTTCAACCAGATAAAATAAATTTTCAAAAAAATAGCCAAGATTTCAACCACGAAGATTAAATTTCTATTAAAATAGTTAAATTTTCAACAAAAGAAATTCATTTTTAATGAAACAGATAAAGTTTCAACTAATGAGATTATTTTTCTAAAAAACAAATGAATTTTCAATAAAATAGTTGAATGTTACTTAAAACAGATAAATTTTCAACTTCAAATGCAATAGTTCAATTTTCAGTACAAAAATTCATTTTCAACCAAATAAAATAAATTTTTAAAGAATGATTTAAATTTTGAACAAAACAGATGCATTTTTAACCAAGAAGATTAAATTTCTATCAAAAAAGAATTGTTATTGAATTTTTTTTTGTTACTGCAAATTAATCTCTTTTAGTAGAAATTTCATCTTCTTCGGTTGAGGATTCAGCTTTTTTTTTAATTCGTCTTTTTGGATAAATTCAAATTCTTCCTAGAATTATTTTTATAATCTGCAAAATTAAAAAAAATTGCTCAAACAAATTTTTTTCTTCTCTTGAAACCTTTTAAAATTCTTAAAAAGCTTCTAAATTTGTTGTTCTAAATATCTAAAAATCTACATTTTGTTAAACAAATTTTTAATCTTTTCAAGTTCGAACTTTTTTTTTAATCTTTTAAAAACTTTTAAATGTCTTTTAAGCGTACTAGAGTTTTTTCTAAAACTTTCTAATGATGAATGATGCTTTTTAATTATTTTTTTGTAATGATTTTGTAATGACGATCAAAATAATTGAATCCTCAACCAAAACATTAATTTTCTATCACAGTTGCATTTTTAATCAAAAAGATTAAATTTCAACTAATGAGGTTACTTTTCTACAAAAAAGGATAATTTTTAACTAAAAAAAAAAAATAATTTTTTTACAAAACAGTTGAATTTTCAACCAGAGAAACACTTTTTTAGAAAAATTCTACAAAATTGCAGTTAAAAAAAAAAAATTAACTTCTAGTCAAATCTTCAATTAGGATAAGTTAACTAATTAACTAGAGTCAAGAAAATTAATTGTTTAAACAATTTTTTATTACTATTATTAATATTATATTTGAATAATACTAGAAAGATTCGGTTTTTTCTGAAATTTCTGGCTTTTTGTCCAACTTTCAATTGGAGTGAAGTAATAATGAATTCAAGTTAACAAAATAATTGTTTAAACAATTTATTATCATTGTTAATTATCATTGCTTAATTGGTAGAATGTTGCAGTTTTTTCTAAAATTTTCAACTGTTTGTCTATTTTTCATTAGGCTTGACTAAATAATTAATTAGATTTGGCAAAAATAATTGTTTAAACAACTTTTTTGTTAACTTTAATTAATTATTACCTCACTAAGTGAAAAAAGGAAAGAAAGGTTAAAATTGCCGAAAACCCGCAACTATCAGGCATTGATATAGATGAAGATAGTCATAAACAGTAAACTAGTGAAAAATAGACAAACAGTTGAAAATTTCAGAAAAAAACCCAACATTCTACCAATTGAGCAAAGAGAATATTATTAACAATGATAATAAATTGTTTAAACAATTATTTTTTAACTTGTTATTACTTCACTCCAAATGAAAATTGGACAAAAAGCCAGAAATTAAAAAAAACCGCATCTTTCTAGCATTATTCAAATATAATATTATTAATAATTATAATAAATTGTTTAAACAATTAATTTTCTTGACTCTAATTAATTACTTAACTTATCTTAATTGAAAATTTGACTAAAAGTGATTTTTTTTAAACAGCAATTTTGTAGCATTTTTCCAAGAGAATATTATTAACATTAATAAAAAATTGTTTAAAAAATCACTCTTATTAACATTGATGAACTCGAAAAAAAATGTTGGACCACCCTAATGTACATCCTTCTGGCAACCATATTTTTTTATGGGTACCTGGATGAAATTTTAATAATAACAATAATATAATATATATAGTATAATAATAAAATATAATAAAATTTTCTCGCAAACCCAAGGAAAAACTTAATTTTAAATCAAAAAGAATCGAATCTATCTAAAAAGACGAATTTTCGAAAAAAAAAACAAAAAACAAAAAAAAAACAGTTGAATCCTCAACCGAAACAGATGGAAAAAAATATTTAGGCTAACTATAATTTTATAATTGTAAATTTATGTTCAGTATAAATTAATTATTATTAATTAATTGATTATTTTTTTATTATTTTTATTTATTTATTTAATTATTACTTTATTTTATTTTTTTATATTTATTTTATTATTATTAATTACTTTATTATTAATTATATATTCAGTTTTAACATCAACTATAACATATATGAATTTCATAACATTTTTTTATTTTCTTGAAACCTTTCAAAATTCTTAAAAAACTTCTAGATTTGTTGTTATAAATCTTCAAAAATCTACAGTTTGTTAAAAGAAAATTTTATCTTGTTTCAAAATAAAAAATTATTTGAAATTTTCCCAGGAACACTTGCCAAAGGAAGATATTCTAAGATTGTAATATAATTTTCTCGAAAAACCTAGGAAAAATTTATTTATGTAAATTTAAAGCCAATAAACAAAGAAAAATAAATTTGTCCAAAAAAGACGAACTTTGAACAAAATAGTTCTAAACCTTTTAAAATTCTTGAAAAGCTTTTTGTTGTTCAAAATCTTAAAAATTCTACGTTTTGTAAAACTTTTTAAAATCTTTTCAAGATTAAAATTATGTTTGAATCTTTGAAGGAATCTGTATTATCATTAGAGAATAACAGAAAATATGTAACGTCTTTTCAGACTAGATGGAGCTATGAAAGAACAATTATTTTGAATAATTTTTTTTTCTGAAAAAAGATCTTCTCCTTTTGCTCCGCTGGGAATCGAACCACAGAACTACTGATTTCCGGTCGGGTGCTTTCACATTAAGCTACTAGAGAGATCGAGAGAAGAAACTTTTTTCAGAAATACACGCATTATTTTGCTAGATGGTACAAATCAAATTTTTCAAGGAATCTGTATTATTATTAGAGAATAACAGAAAATATGTAACGTCTTTTCAGACTAGATGGAGCTACGAAAGAACAATTATTTTGAATAATTTTTTTATGAAAAAAGATCTTCTCAAAATAATGCGTGTATTTCTGAAAAAAGTTTCTTCTCTCAATCTCTCTAGTAGCTTAATGGTAAAGCATCTGACAGGAAATCAGTAGTTCTGTGGTTCGATTCCCAGCGGAGCGAAAAGAGAAGATCTTTTTCAGAAAAAAATTATTCAAAATATGTTTGAATCTTTTGAAAACTTTCAAACATTTTTTAAACTTACTCGAGTTTTCCTAAAATTTTGTAATGATGAATGATGCATAGTATTGCAATAAATTCCAAAAAAATATTTAAATTTTGAACAAACCAGATGTATTTTCCACCAAGAAGATTAAATTGTTATCGAAAATGAATTTTTAACGAAAAAAGAGGATTTTTGAACAAAACAGTTGAATTTGCAACCAGAGTATCACTTTTGTATTTCAACATATGTACATTGTACATCCTTCTGCCAACCATATTTTTGTATAAGTACCTGGATGAAATTTTAATAATATTAATAATATTATAATATATAATGTAACAATAAAATATAATAATTTTTTTTATAAAAACCAAGGAAAAACTTAATTTTAAATAAAAAAGAGTCGAATTCATCCAAACAGACAAATTTTCAAAAAAAAAAAAAAAATTGAATCCCCAACCAAAATAGGTGGAAAAAAAAATATTTAGGCCAATTATAATTTTAATATATATATATATATATATATATATATATATATGTGTGTGTGTGTGTACTTGAATAAGAATAAAAAAGACGAAAGAAATAAAAAAAGTGAAGGAAGGGGATTTGGTTGGTTGCCTTCTCATTTTTCTTTCTTCTTTTTTATTTTTTGTCCAAGAAAAAAGGAAATTTTTTTTTGTAGGAAATTTTTTTTTTTTTCAAATTACAATAGGAGCATTTTATGGTGATTGTCCAAATTTGTTTGACCAAGAAACCGGGGAAAACCCGAGAAATTTATTTGACCGTGAAAAAGCAGGAAAAACCCGGGAATTTTATTTAGGACTGAGAATTTTTTGTATTTTATCGAAAAATCGACTTTTTTCTACTTTGTCTTCTTTTTATTCCATTTCTCCTTTATCTACAGTCCCAAGGTTCCTTCCTATGCTTATCCTATATACCGATTAAAAAATAATGAAAAATCAACAAAAATTCTATTTTGCGAAATTCGAACAATTTATCCTCACGACAAACGACACAAGCCACACCAAAAATAAATAGACGAAAATTGTTCACCCAAAAAAGGGCTACACATTTGTTATTAATCATTTCTTGATAAGACGCGTAGTTTTTGTTTAAATCGTGAAAAATGACATTAAAAATAAAAAAACCAATTTTTTTGATAAAAAGACACAAGGTAAATACAATAAAATGTTTGATAACAAAATTGTTTTTAAATTAGATCTGAAAATTTGCTTTTACACTTTTTTTTCTCATGAGACTCGTGATGAGAATGTGTTCGTTAAAGCCCAAGGAGTTTTAACAAAAGAGAATTCACAATTACTAAATTTCAGTCGTCGATGGTTTGACCGTTTCAAATTGTCTGATCATTAGACACCCTGAAGTGTTTGTTGCTTCAAATTAAAATCACCTTTGGTTGAAATGTGAACTATTTCATTTTTCTTTGAAAATTCATCTTTTTGGTTTGAAACTTCCACTACTTATTTGAAAGTTGAACTACTTTGTTAAAAATTAATTTTTTTGTTCGAAGATTCATCATTTTCGTTGAAAACCCTTTTTTTCTTTCAAAATTTAACTATTATCTTGAAATTTTTTTTTAAGATTAATTTTTTAACTGAAATATTACATATTCCATTTTTCATTCAAAATTTATCTTCAGCAGTTGAAAACTCATTTAATCGATTGAAAATTCCTGTATTTTGTTGAAAAATTGTATTTCGTGGTAGAATATTAATAATCTTGGTGACCAATTCATCTTTCTAGTTGAAAATTCATTTTTTTTTGTTTGAAGTCTTAATTATTAGGTTGAAAATTCTTTCAATTCAAATATTTCGTTGAATTTTGATGTAGTTAGTTAAAAATTAATCTTACTCAAAAATGTATTTTTTCAACTGAAAATTGAATTAGTCCATTTTCTGTCGAAAAATTGATCTTTTTAATAGAAATTGAATTTTCTTGGTTGAAAAATTCACTATTTTTTTTTGAAAATTTAACTATTTAATTTTAAGTTGAAAATTTATCTGTTTAAGGTGAAATCTTGTTGAAAATTTGTATTTTCGTCTTTTTTGGTAGAAAATTACACTATTCGGGTAAAAATTCATTTTTGTGGTTAAATATTCATAATTTTTGTTAAAAATTCATTTCTTTAACTGAAAATGTAACTATTCCATTTTTTGTGGAAAATTTATCTTGTTTGATAGAAATTTAATCTTCTTGGATAAAATTTTACAATGTATTTTGAATAAAGTTTATATTATTTGGTAGAAAATGATTTTTTTTTACTGAAAATTTAGCTGATCTTTTTTCAGTTAAAAATTCATTTCTTTTTTCGAAAATTTATTTTTTGACTGAAAATTGATTGTTGAAAATTCATGTATTTTTTTATGCATTAGACGAAAGAAATAAAAAAAGTGAAGGAAGGGGATTTGGTGGGTTGCCTTCTCATTTTTCTTTCTTCTTTTTTATTTTTTGTCCAAGAAAAAAGGAAATTTTTTTTTTAGGAAATTTTTTTTTTCGAATTACAATAGAAGCATTTTATGGTGATTGTCCAAATTTGGTCGTTGGATTCTTGTTTTTATTTTCAGGAATTCTATGCATTAACTTGAGTATTGGACGTTAAATAGGATTTTGAATTTGATTTTAATCTAATTAAAAATTCTTAAATTGAATTATAATTTTATAATTATAAATTTATGTTTCATTGTTTATTCAGTTTTAATATCAACTATTATATTTTTCGTTGGGCATTCTGGTTCATCATTCATAAAAAAAATTTACAGTATGATTTCTAATTTGAAAGACTCAAGGCTCTGCTGCTGAAATGATATGTAGAATGCACAAGTTAAATTGCATATAGGAAGGATGTTTAAGTAACATATTGCATAAATGATTTACGAATCATACATTCACACAGATACTTATTACTTATTCAAGTTTTTCCTAATCAAAATTGTCATTCATTAAACTCAAAACAGGAATATCTTGAATAAATTTTAATTTTCCTTTCAATTTTTACTGTCACACTCAATTAAACACAATCTGTCAATTATCCTCAATATTATGAAGCCCATATTTGATTCTAGATAATTCGTCTAAAGAAGGAAGTGCCAGTTATATTATTGCTCGTATATCTTTATCTTTCATTTCAGACGATCACTGGAATAACAAGGAATTCATTTTTACTTTTGTTTTTTCTCCTTCCGGTCTTCTTATGCAAAAATTCTTCCTTCAAACTGATGCAAAAGATTTTTTTTTTTACATTCTCATTCTAATGAGAAGGTATTGGTTTTATGTAAAATTTGACATAGTCGGTTTTCATCAAATGTCCACGTTTTGAGACCTCCTGAGTCAGAAAAAACGATTTTTACGAAGGTGTCTGTCTGTCTGTAGTCTGTAGTCTGTCTGTCTGTCTGTCTGTCTGTCTGTCTGTCTGTCTGTCTGTCTGTCTGTAGCCACGATAACTTTCGAAAAAATGATCAGATTTGATTGAGCTTTGGCACACTTTTTTATGGCCGAAAAATAGAGAACGAGTTCGTTAACCAGCTATTTTGGATGAAAATCCAAAAAGTGAGCACATTTTGAAAATTTTTGAGACCACTTTTTTGGAAGATTTGAAAATTCTATGTACGGTTATTAGTAGTACGCAAAATGACGAACAAAATATTCTTATGACTTTTCGTGATAAAAAAAAAATTACTGGAGTTATAGCATTTTCAAAATTCCAAAAAACAAACGAAAATGAACATTTTAAGCCGAAAAACGCACGATATGAAAAAAAGTCAAGAGGAGAAAAACGTTGATTCCTGAACACCCTATAATATTTTCATGACAACTTTTTGAATTTTTCGAAAAATAAAAAATTCAAATTTTGATCGCACAAAAAATTAATGAAAAATCAAAAAAGCCATTTTGCTGTACAACTATGCAAGATACCAGAAAAGATCATCTAACCAAAATTGTGCACCTAAAAAAGATCTACAAATTTCTTATCATTCACTTTTTGATATGACGCGTAGTTTTTGTTTTATTCGTAAAAAACAGCATTGAAAATAGAAAAATCAAATTTTCAGACGAATATTACCAGCTACGAAAAAATGACCGAAACAAAATTTGTTCATCCATGGAAGAGGTACAAATTTATTGTGACTCATGTTTCGATAGGATGCGTGGTTTTTGTTATATTCGTGAAAATAACATTGACAGTAAAAAAAATGAAAGTTTTGAAAAAACAATGCAAGGTACGAAAACATATAAATGAACAAAAATTGTGCATTCAAAAAAGACTTACACACCCGTAATCAATTTTTGTGGTAAGAATATATTCAAAATGAAAAAATTAACTTTTTTGATAAACGGCACAAGCTAAAATAAAATGTTAACTAATAAAATTTGTCGCCTCAATTATATCATTACTTTTCATTTGAAATCAAATACAAATTTAGTAATTTGTATATGAAGAACATATAACACGAAGCACAAAGTGCGCGATCAGTGTATTTACCAAATCGCACGCCGTAAGTGCGCTCCAACTTTTTTGTTTCTATCATACGGTTCAAATGATTTTCAAAACAAATATCGAGCGCGATGCGCGAGTGTCTGGATGAGAATGTGTTCCTTAAGGTCGATAGAACCTTGAGTAAATAGAGTTCCTTTTCAGTCTAAAATAAAAGCAAATTTAACAATCACTTAATATGTAGAGGTTTTGATAATTTTATAATATTTGCAAACAAACTTTTTCTTTTCATCGAAGTCGAACACGAAGTTCAAAAATCTAGAGGAGCCTAGCGTAAAGCGCGATGCAAATACGCCCGAGCGCGTAGCGCGAGGTGAATACATAATCGAGCGCGAAGCGCGAGATAAATATATGATCGAGCGCGAAGCGCGAGATCCAACAGTCGCGCGCCCTAGGCGCGCTCAAACTTGCGAGCGAAGCGAGCCGCGCGCGAAGCGCGCCATGAGAATGTGCCCGCGAAGCGGGCAGATTTTTTTTGCTTGATTTTGAGGAATATAATTTTTTATTTATTTTACTCAACATCAGCTAAGTCTTCTTTCAGTTTTTTACTGGGTGGTCCCAAAACTTCATTTTCAAAATTCCCTGACCATTCAGGTTCAAAGACCAGAATTTTAATTTGATAAGATTTTAACTTTCAATATTTCGAATTAAAATTTATTTATTTCCACAGAAAAAGATGAATTTTCTACAACAAAATTAAAACTAAAAAAATGAATTTTTATAAGAGAAATTTTAAACAAATAAAGATTTAAGAAAGAAAAAAACTTTATCAAGATGGTTCAAATTTTAAGATAGAGCACCAGTTTTCTGTAAAACAGTTGAATTTTTAACAAAAAAAGACAATTTTCCACCAAAAAAGAGAAAATCCAACCAAGAAGATTAGTTTTCTAGCAAAACAATTAATTAATTTTAAACTTTAAAAAAAGGAATTTTCAATAAAATAGTGCAATTTTCGATCAAAGGTTTAATTTTGAACTAATATGATGAATCTTCAACCCAAAAAATTAATTTGTAACTTAAAAGTTGAATTTTCAACCATATTCTGGAATTTTCAAGCCAAAAAACGAATTTTCTACAAAGCACTTGAATTTTCGACCAAAAAGATAACTTTATAACAAAATACTGAAATTTTCAACAAAATAATTAAATTTGCAACGAAAAAGTTGAATTTTTAACACAATACTGGAATTTTCTACCTATAAAAATGAGATTTCCACCAAATAGTATAATTAAAAAAAATTAAACTTCAACCCAAACGCATTAATTTTCAATCGAAAATTTGCATTTTTAACAAAAAAGATAAAATTTCTACGATAAAAGGTGAATTTCTGAACCAAAAATACAAATTTTCAACAAAGACAGATTTTTCAGCCTACAAAAAAAATTTCTTTGAAAATGTTGAATTTTCATGCCAAAAAAAAAGAATTTTCTACAAAACAGTTGAATTTTCAGACCAAAAATATGAATTTTCAAAGAAAAAAGATTAAATTTCCAACAAAAACATTTACATTTTTAAATAAATAATTAAATTTTTAACAACAACAAAAAAGAATTTTCAACTAAAAATGATGTATATTCAGCCAAAAAAAAAATTAAATTTTTCAAGGAAGAAAGAAAAAAAATGCATACAAATTATTGAGATTTTAAAATAAAAAACGAATTTTCTGTAAAACAATTGAATTTTTAATGAAAAAGATCAATTTTCAACCAAAAATGGGAAAGTTGAATTTCAGTTTAAAAAATTAATTTTAAATAAGAAAAAAGAATTAAAAAAAAAATAGTTCAATTCTCAACCAACAAGATGAATTTTCAACCAAAATTATGAATCTTCAACTGGAAAAGTTAAATTTTCAGTTAACAAAATTAGTTTAGAACCAAAAAAAAAGATGAATTTTCAACCAAAAACAGGAATTATTTTCAACATAACAGTTGAAGTTTCTACCAAAAAAGATTTTTCCGTCAATAAATAAAAAAGAAATTCATCTAAAATATGAAATTTTCAAGTTAAAGAGAAAAAATTTTCTGCAAAAAAGATAAGTTTTCAAGCCGAAAATATGAATTTTCAACAAACAATGTGAATTTTTAAGCAAAATAAGTTTGCAAGAAAAAATGGAATTATTATATTTTCAGTTAAAAAAATTAATTTTCAAACCGAAAGATAAATTTTCGACTAAGAAGATTAATTTTTTACCAAAAAAAGAGATTAATTTTTTAAAGAATACATGAATTTAATAATAATTTAATAAATAATATTTGAATTTAAAGAATTTTCAACCTGATAGTTAACTTTTCAAACAAAACAAAAATTTTCAACCAAATTGTTGAATTTTCAAATCAAACGTTAAATTTTCTACAAAGAAAAAAACAAACATTTTTTAACAAAATACATGAATTTTCATATAAAAAAATGTTCAGCAAAAAATAGAATAGTTTAATTTTCAGTTAAAAAAAATAAATTTTTAAGCAAAGAATTGAATTTCTAACTAAAATGATAAATCAACAACCAAAATTAATGAATTTCTGACTAAATAGTTGAATATTTTCAACCCAAAAGTAGAATTTTCTACCAAAAAAGAGAAATTTTCAACAAAACACAAGAATTTTCAAATAAAAAAAGATCATTTTTCAACCAAAAACAAAATAGTTAAATTTTCAACCAAAGAAGTGAATTTAATACGAAATAGTAAAATTTTTCAACCAAGAAGATTAAATTTCTATTGAAAACAAGAAATTTACCACCGAAAAAGGAATAGTTTACATTTTTAGTTTAAAAAATTAATAAAAAATTTAAAAAAAATTAATTGTTAACCACAAAAAGATTAATTTTCAACAAAACTAAAACGATGAATCTTCAAGTGGAACAGTTAAATTTTCAGTTAACAAAGTTAATTTTTAAATAAAATTGAAAAAAATTTCAACCAAAGATATGAATTCTCAACAAACAAAAAATTCTTAACGAATAATGTAATAGTATATATTCCAAGCAAAAAATATTTTTATTTTAATTAAAAAACTCAACCAAAACTGACTAATGTTCATATCAACAAAAAAAATTTTCAACAAAATAGTTTAATTTTGAAACCGAAATTATCAATTAAAAAAAAAAGTTTAATTTTGGATGCAAAGATATGAATTTTCAACCAAAATAATTGAATTTTCACCCCAAAAAAGACGAGTTTACAAAAATAAATTTTCAACTGAAAAAAGTAAATTTCCAAGCAAAAAGTGAAATAGTTAAATTTACAGTTCAAAAAATTCATTTTCAACTAAAAAGATAATTCTTAAACCAAGTAGATTAATTTTTTACCAGCCAAGATTTCTTTTTAAGAAAATATATTAATTTTCAACCAAATATTTGAATTTTAGGAATTTTCAACCTAATAGTTAAATTTCAACCGAGTAATTGAATTTTTATTTAAAATGATGAATCTTCAACCAAAACAAAATTAATTTTTAACCAAACAGTTGAGTTTTCTACCGAAAATGTAAATTTTCAACAAAATACATAAATTTTCAACAAAAAATAGAATAGTTCAATTTTCAGTTAAAACATACATTTTCAGCCAAGAAAAAACGAAATGACAACAAAATAATTAAATTTTCAAACAAAGAAATGAATTTTTAACTGAAAAAAGAACAGCTAAATTTTCAATAAAAAATAATTTTCAACCAAATAATATAAATTTTATTCAAAATACATAGTCAAATTTTATCGGAAAAGATTAAATTTCTATTAAAAAAGATAAATTTTCCACAAAAAATGGAACAGTTAAATTTTCAGTTAAAGGAATGCATTTTTAACAAAAAATAATAAATTTCCAACCACAAAAATGAATTTTTAAACGACAAAAATACGAATTTTCATAAAGAGTACACCTCAAACAGATAAATATTCAACTTAAAATTAAATAGTTCAATTTTCAAAAAAAAAGTTCATTTTCAACCAGAGAAAATAAATTTTCAAAGAAATAGTTAATTTTTCAACCAAGAAAATTCAATTTCTATTAAGAAAGATGAATTTTTCGACAAAAAATGGACTAATTCAATTTTCAGTTGAAAAAATAAATTTTTGAGTAAGAAGATTAATTTTTAACTAACTGCATCAAAATTCAACCAAATATTTGAATTTAAAGAATTTTCAACCTAATAATTAAGACTTCAAACAAAGAAATGAATTTTCAACTACAAAGATGAATTCGTCACCAAGAATATTAATATTCTACCACAAAATACAATTTTTCAACAAAATACAGGAATTTTTAATCGATTAAATGAATTTTCAACTGCTGAAGATAAATTTTGAATCAAAAATGGAATATGTAATATTTCAGTTAAAAAATTAATCTTAAAAAAAATTGCAAGACAATAGTTAAATTTTGAACGAAAAAAGGGTTTTCAACGAAAATGATGAATCTTCAACCAAAAAAATTAATTTTTAACAAAGTAGTTTAACTTTCAAATAAGTAGTGGAATTTGCAAACAAAAAATTTTTGTATAGGACTTTAAAAATTATAGGTCAAACCATCGACAAATGAAATTGAGTAATTGTGAATTCTCTTTTGTTAAAGCTCCTTCGGCTTTAACGAACGCATTCTCATCACGAGTCTCGTGAGAAAAAAAAGTTTAAAAGCAAATTTTCAGATCAAATTTAAAAACAATTTTTTTATCAAACATTTTATTGTATTTACCTTGTGTCTGTTTATCAAAAAAATTGGTTTGTTTATTTTCAATGTCATTTTTCACGATTTAAACAAAAACTACGCGTCTTATCAAGAAATGATTAATAACAAATTTGTAGCCCTTTGTTGGGTGAACAATTTTTGTCTATTTATTTTCTGTGTGGCTTGTGTCGTTTGTCGTGAGGATAAATTGTTCGAATTTCACAAAATAGAATTCTTGTTGATTTTTCATTATTTTTTAATCGGTAAATAGGATAAGCATATGAAGGAATCTTGCGACTGTAGATAAAGTAGAAATGGAATAAAAAGAAGATAAAGTAGAAAAAAGTCGATTTTTCGATAAAATACAAAAAATTCCCAGTCCTAAATAAAATTCCCGGGGTTTTCCCTGTCAAATTTTTCCCCCGACCAATTTTTAAATGTACATCCCCCACATTTTTGCATAGGACTTTTAAAATTATAGGTCAAACCATCGACAACTGAAATTTAGTAATTGTGAATTCTCTTTCGTTAAATCTCCTTCGGCTTTAACGAACACATTCTCATCACGAGTCTCGTGAGAAAAAAAAGGTTAAAAGCGAATTTTCAGATCTAATTTAAAAACAATTTTGTTATCAAACATTTTATTGTATTTACCTTGTGTCTTTTTATCCAAAAAATTGGTTTGTTTATTTTTAATGTCATTTTTCACGATTTAAACAAAAACTACGCGTCTTATCAAGAAATGATTAATAACAAATTTGTAGCCCTTTCTTGGGTGAACAATTTTTGTCTATTTATTTTTTGTGTGGCTTGTGTCGTTTGTCGTGAGGATAAATTGTTCGAATTTCACAAAATAGAATTCTTGTTCATTTTTCATTATTTTTTAATCGGTAAATAAGATAAGCATATGAAGGAAACTTGCGACTGTAGATAAAGTAGAAATGGAACAAAAAGAAGATAAAGTAGAAAAAACTCGCTTTTTCGATAAAATAAAAAAAATTCCCAGTCCTAAATAAAATCCCCGGGTTTTTCCCGCTTTTTCACGGTCAAATAAAATTCCCGGGTTTTCCCCGGTTTCTTGGTCCGGTAGACACCCTGCAGTTCAATTCAACCAAAAAAGACTGAGAATATGGATTTGCCAATAAAGTGTCTCGGAAAACCTCAGTAAATCCCAAAGATTGAATTTCCAGAGAAAATAGAAGAAAACACAAATTTAGTTTTCCTTTGTAGTCCGAAGTAAACGGCAAGATGTGTACAATATAGGGTGTCTTCAAAGTGGTTAACAACAATTGATCATGACGTAACAAATGTTGGAAAAGACTAACAAGATGTGCGATTTGATCATTGTATTAAGTTTGCAAACATACTTTTTAGGAACACAGAAAAAACTAGGGTTTTAATTTTGTTTCAAGTCATTTTCTTACACTCATTTTGAACTTCAGTTATGTTCGTTCTCTTGATCAATGTAGAAACTGAAAAAACAATTGAATTGTTTTTAATATTCGTATTGCTCAATATGAATCAATTGTGGTTCAATTTTATTTCAGTACAATTAGCCGATGCTAATTGACGTTGATCAGGTAAGAATTTAGTTAGAAGATGTTGGATTTTGTTGGTATATTGGTCCATTGGTTTCTTCCATTGTTCTATCTTCTTCCAACCGTGTTTTATGATTAGCTGATGTTAATTAGTGTTGACCAGGTAAGAATTTGATTAGAAGATGTTGGATTTTGTTGGTATACTGGTAAATTTTGTTGTTCCATTGTTCTATCTTTTAACCATGTTGTATGATTAGCTGATATCAAATGGTGTTGACCAGCTAAGAATTTAATTAGTCATGGTATACTGGTCGATAGTTGATTTTTTCCATTGTTGTATCTTTTTCCAACCGTGTTGTATGATTAGCTGATGTTAGTTAGTGTTGACCATGTAAGAATTTTATTAAAAGATGTTGCATTTTCTTGGTATACTGGTCAATTTTTTTTGTTCCATTCTTGTACCTGCTTCCAACCGTGGTGTATGGTTAGCTGATGTCAATTGGTGTTGATCAGGTAAGAGTTTAATTAGTGATGGTATACTGGTCCATAGTTGATTTGTTCCATTGTTGTATCTTTTTCCAATCGTGTTTGTAGGATTAGCTGATGTTAGTTGGTGTTGACCATGTAAGAATTTTATGAAAAGATGTTGGATTCTTGTTGGTATACTGTTCAATTTTGTGTGTTCCATTGTATCTGCATCTAACCGTGTCGCATGATTAGCTGATATCAACTTGTGTTGACCAGGTAAGAATTTAATTCGAGTTGGTATACTGGTCAATTTTTTCTGTTCCATTGTTTTCTAACTGCTTCCAACCCTCTTGTATGGTTAGCTGATGTCAATTGGTGTTTATCAGGTAAGAATTTAATTAGTGTTGGTATACTGGTCCATAGTTGATTTTTTCTATTGCTGTATCTTTTTTCAAACGTTTTGTATGATTAGCAGATGTTCGTTGGTATTGAACATGTAAGAATTGTATTAAAGGATGTTGGATTTTGTTGGTATACTGCTCAATATTTTTGTTCCATTATTGTATTTGCTTCCAACCGTGGTGTATGGTTAGCTGATGTTAACTGGTGTTGCTCAGATAAGAATTTAATTAGTGTTGGTATACTGGTCCATAGTTGATTTGTTCCATTTTTGTATCTTTTTCCGACCGTGTTGTATGATTAGCTGAAGATAATTGGTCTTGACCACGTAAGAATTTAATTAATGTTGGTATACTGGTCCATAGTTGATTTGTTCCATTGTTGTATCTTTTTTCAACCGTGTTGTATGATTAGCTGAAGTTAATTGGTGTTGACCAAGTAAGAATTTAATTAGTGTTGGCATACTGGTCCATAGTTGGTTTGTTCCATTGTTTTATCGTTTTCCAACCGTGTTGCATGACTAGCTGATGTTATTTGGTGTTTACCATGTAAGAATTTTATGAAAAGATGTTGGATTCTTGTTGGTATAGTGTTCAATTTTTTGTGTTCCATTGTACGTGCATCTAACCGCGTTGTATGATTAGCTGATGTTAATTGGCATTGACCATGTAAGAATTTAACGAATGTTTTGATATACTAGTCCATAGCTGATTTGTTCCATTGTTGCATCTTTTTCCAACCGTGCTGTATGATTAGCTGATGTTAATTAGTGTTGTCCATGTGAGAATTCTATTAGAAAATGTGGGATTTTGTTGATACACAGGTCAATTTTTTTGTTCCATTGTTGTATCTACTTCCAACAGTGTAGCATGATTAGCTGATGTTAATTGGCGTTGACCATGTAAGAATTTAATTAGTGTTTTGATATACTGGTCCATACCTGATTTGCTCCATTGTTGTATCGTTTTCCAACCGTGTTGTATGATTAGCTGATGTTAGTTGGTGTTGACCATGCACGAATTTTATTAGAAGATGTTGGATTTTGTGGGTATACTGTTAAATTTTGTTTGTTCCACTGTTGTATCTCCTTCCAACCATGTTGAATGATTAGCTGATCTAATTGTCGTTGACCAGGTAAGAATTTAATTAGAAGATGTTGGATTTTGTTGGTATGCTGGCCCAAAAAGTATTGTTCATTAAGAACTTTATGTGAAGAACCTTCCGAGAACTTTAACTTTTAACATTAGGAACTTAATGAAACTTTATGTTTTTCTGTTAACAATCAAGACCTATAATAACTTTTATGATTATACATAACGCATCTAACTACAATATTGATTTTTTCTTTACTGGTCTTATAATTGAGGAAACCTTCTGCTAAATAAAGGCAAATGTAAGTTCTTTGAGTGCACAGAGTGTACAGAAACCCAACATTTACAGTGTAATGTAAACATGTACGAGTCGCCACATGGTAGTTAAATCGAATTTCCCTCCCCGCTCACTTCACAAAGAGACAAAGGCCGATGGGTCGCCCTGGGCGATGATATCTAAGTGTGCTCGTTCACCAAAACCTGTCTCGGAATTTCGAGTTTCAAATGTTCAAATTGATTCAATGTACATTCTGCTCGATTGCTAAGCATGCATGAAAAAAAGTTGACTGTCTTACAGAATTTTTTGTTTAAATCATGAAAACCGGTTCGACGTGGAAGTATCATGGAACCAAAAAAATCTCCAACAATGAATGTGGAAAATTGAAGTCCTGAAGATGTGCGAAATCGATCATATATAAAAAAAAGTGATGTTATCAAACGCCGCGAAAATATCGTTGTCGAAAGCCTGATTGCCTTTTTTTTAGTTAAAAATAATACCGAACAGCCGAGGCTAATTACAGGGTATGTAGCTTAATTGTAATAATAGAATGCCTTAATATGTACCTTCAATTTTTAATATAATACACTGAACTATAATCGCTCTTCGCACTTTTATACTCTACGAGAGATTATACAATTTTTTGCTTCTGTTTTGAAGACTGAGCATGAGACTCTAAATATATCCAGTCAGAGTACTTTCCTGTTGTGTCCGAATGATGCTTCTTGACAGATGGAATTTTCTCTTAAATTTAAAGTTGAAAGGAACTTCATTTGTCTCAAAAAGTATCTTTTTGCAGCAAACATTGATGTTGCAGCAAACTTCACCTAATCTTACAAACAAATAATTATGTTGTAAAAAAGGTATTCAAGTGGTTCAAAATAAAACAGAAAAAAGAACGATGCTTTTGTTTCAAGATAACTTTTTCTCTGAGTGTCTAAGTTAGAATTATTCACTGTATAGAGAACAAAATCATTGATGAAGGTGCACATTCGAAAAATCGGCGAATTTGTCCTCTTGCCTTTTTTGTTTTGAACCACGTGCAAATCTTTTTCACACAAACATAATAATTTGGCTACAAGATTAGGTGAAGCTTGTCGCTAAAGTAGAGTGTTTGCTGCAAAAAGATTATTTTTGAGACCAATGAAAATCCTCTTAATCCTTTTAAGAGCAAATTCCATTTGTTTCGAGAAGCATCCTTTCGACACAAGAGGACATTTCTCTGAGTGAAGTTTCCTATAATCTTAAACACAAATGCTAGCAACATGTATGTGAAATGTTCTTCTAGTTTGAAGATGTTAAATTTTTTACCAAACTGTAGATAATCTTTGCCTATGGGTGGGTACCCTTCCAAGACACAAGTTTAAGAAAACTTTTTTGGATTTTTTCAAGTGCATTCAGGTGATACCTTTGATGCGGTTCCAATATGATCGAACCGTATTCCAATTTGTATCTCACTAGAGACATAAACAATGTGACCATGGTATTGTTATTCTTGACAATTTCACAAGATTTGTTTGTGAAACCTAACGTTTTACATGTCGAATTAATGGCTGCGTTAATTTGCTAATCATAGATAAATAACAGATCTTTCCGGAAAATACCCGACCTTATGCTCTAACTTTGTTTGGGGATATAATTGCCATTGACCAGAATTGACTCTTCTGATACACCACAAGGTCGGATCCTTTCCGGACAAACCTCATAATGCCTAAGTCATTTATGATGGCTACACTTATCAACTTGCTATTTGCCATCTGGTATTCAAATTCTATAATATCCTCTGAATATGAAAAAGTTATGACTACATTTGTCAGTGTTAATAGGAAGCTTGTTATCTAAACACCATTTGCTAACATTCTTCAATTTTTCTTGCAGTTTTATACAATCTCTTATGATTGAGATTTTTAAAAATATTTTTGTGTCGTCCGCAATGATTAAAATTGGTGTTATTTCACCTGTTACCATATCCGTAACGTAAAATACATACAGGATTGATCCCAAATTTGGCCTTGAGGTTGTTTTATATATTAAATTCAAATTTTCGAAAATTAAATTTAAGAACAATCATAGAAAACCTTATGCGAATTGAGAAACATTTTTGCTTTTTAACAAATTAAAATTTTTAAAACAATTTTCTGTTATGTTAGTGCTTTTCCTCTGGAATTATTGGTATTTTTAATAAAGGTTTATTAGAATTCAAAGAAAATTTCTAATTTTGCAACAACTTTAGATTATACTGATGTGTTTCAACAGAAATTGGTATTTTCAACAAAAATTATTATTTCTGATGTTTGTTTAAAATAATAAAATTTATCATCTTAAATCAATTCGGATTGTGTTAAGTATTTCTTGTCGGAAATTGAAAATTTTATTAAAAAATCATTAGGTTTTAAAGAAAATTAATAACTTATGAAAATTTTTAGGTTATGCTGTTGTTTTACATCGAAAATTTGAATTTTCGAACTAAAAATATTTTTTAAATTTATGTTAAGTTATTTATTATTTATGTTAAATGTATGTTAAGCTAGCAGTTTTTACCGGAAATATTTATATAAATTTCAAAGAAGATTTACAATTGTGGAACCGTTTAAGGATATGTTAACATTTTTCACCGGAAATCAGATATTTTGTACAAAAATCATTCAGTTATTTAATTCTTAAAAGAGGATTTGCAATATTAAACAATTTTTTGTTATGTTATGTTAGTTTTTTTGTCTAAAATTGCTATTCTTAATAAAAAATAATTCGATTTTAAAGAATATTTACTGTACTTGAACAATAATTTTAACCGGAAATCGGTTTTTTTATACAAAAATCATTTAACTTTAAAAATTAAACTTACAATTTTGAACCACTTCAGGTTATTGTGTTTTTAGTCTTAAATCCTTTTTAAATAAAAAATGTCCTTGCATTTGTTTTATATTACTTTAGATATAATAGATATATTAAAATACACAACTTTTTTATTAATTAATATTACTTTTATTTATTTGATATTTATTTACGTAGATTTTTTAAGATTTCGAAAACAATAAGCTTTTTAATAATGTTGAAAGGTTTTGAAAGAATAACAAAAATTCTGAAGATTCTTGGGAAAATTAAAAATGAATCTTTATTTTGAAAAATTAATTTTTTAAGAAAATTTAAAAAGATTTTACAAGATTGAGAAAAATGGGACAACTAAAAAATCCCGAAAAACAATATTCTCGACACTAAAATTCCCGAAACAGAAAATATTCGAATTAGAAAATTTCCGAAATTATAAAATTATCGACAATTAAAAATTTTCAAATTGGAGAATACCGGATTAATAAAATTTCTGAAAGTTTATAATATCACCATATTTGAAAATTCCAGAATCTAAACAATTCAAAATTGTTTGAATCATAAATAAATAATAAAATAAAAAATAATTGATAAAGTACAAAATAATCAATTAATCAATTTCGGAAATTTTCCTGTGTAATATCATAAATTTTGGGAATTTGATTATTGGGGATTTTCCCAATTCCGAAGGATAATTTTCTAATTTTTGGAATTTTCTATTTCGAATATTTTCAGTCACCCCCTACAAATTTCGAAAAAAATCTGGAAGATTTTAATGCATTTTTTTAAATTCTGGAAGATTTTTCAACATTTTTGGGAAAGCTGAAATCACTTTGAAGATATTTGTGAATTTCAGAAATTTTAAAGACATTAAAAATATTTATAAAATAAAAAACTCCAAAAATTTATAAAATATTTGTTATATGTGATTTTAATTTTTCAGTTTTTTTCAAAAATATTAGGAAAACTTTGAATTACTTAAAAAAATATTTAGAGGTTTTAAAAAGATTCGAAAATAATTTAAATCTTGAAAAGATTTCTAAAAACTTAAAACCAAGTGTAGATTTTTTATCATTTCAAAAAAAGAAGCTTCTCAAGAATTATGAAAGATTTCAAGAAAATACAAATTTTTCTTAAGATTCCTGGTAAAATTTCAAATGAATTTTTAGTTTGAATAATGATTTTTTAAAGAAAATTCTAGAAAGTTTATGAAATATTTAGCAGATTCAAAAAAAAATCAAAAATTTATCAGCTTTTTTCGGATTTTGAAAGGTTTTTATATAATACACACTTTTGCTCAAGATTTCTGGGGAAATTTCAACTGATTTTTTATTTTGAAAAATGAATTTTAAAGGAAAATTGAAAAATATCTCAAAACATTTCAAATGATTTCATACAATTTCAAAATAGAATGCAGATGATTTTAAAGCAAAAATGTTCAATTTTGCAAGATTACAAAATTTTAGAAAAAAATCGAGTAGGTTTAAGAGATATTTCGAAGTATTGAAAACATTCCAATATAATTTAACTCTTGAAACGACTAAACTACATTTTTTAAACAAAATGTATATTTTTGAAAATTTCAAAATAAAATTTTGAAGCTCTTTAAGGATGTTGAAATGTTTCAAAATAATAAAAAAAAATCAGCAATAATTTTGAATTTGAAAAGATTTCTACAAATTTAAAACAAAATGTAAATTTTTGAAAATTGCGAAAAAAAATCGAAGTTTATTAAGAATTTTTAAAGGTTTCAAGAAAATAAAAAACTTTTCTCCAGATTCATGGGGAAATTCTAATTCTCTTTTTATTTTGAAAGATTATTATTTTTTAATCGAAAACGATATAAAAACATTGCAAAAGATTACTAAAAATGACGAAAATATCTGAAAGATTTTGAGACAAGTTTTTTAATTTTTGAAGATTTAGAAAATTGTTTAGAAACAATTCGAGACAGTTTAAAAGATATTTAGAGTTTTAAGATGTTTTGAAAAGATTTTAAAAACTTAGAAACTTTGAAAGATTCCAAACTTCAAAAAGTTCTGTATATCTTTTGAACTGACACGAATTTTTCTTAAAGCATAGTAAAATTCTGTCAAATAAGAAAATGATACTTTTTCGAGATATCTGAAATTTTCAAAAATCTTTTTGAAATTTTTCAAGAATCTTCGGAAAATTATAGTATGTACATAAACTTGAAAACAAATTATTAATACTTTCCTAAAATATATTTTAAGCTCGAACTTGAGTTTAAAAGAATTTTTAACAAATAAATAGTTATTCGAAATTTTCATTTTGAATTAAAAATTATTTTTCCCCTCAAATTGAAAAACTATGCTTAAGTCGGGACCAAAAGTCAAGGCCCCGAATGTGCAGTTTTGTGATGCGAGTGCAGTTTTGCGATGCGAGTGCAATTTTATGATGCGGGTGCAGGTTTGTGATGCGAGTGCAGTGCAACAATTAAATTGAGAATAAAATCATTGTTACGCAACTAATAATAAAAGATATTGGGCAAAATATTATAAAATAACAAAAGTCAAATAGCAGACTCACCAAATGACGAAAAGAAGCAAAAAGAGCGAAAAGGACAGCGGTATTCTGTAAATAAAAAATAAAAGTCACAATACGAATGTAAAGAATATAAAAAACAATTTTTAAGGTAAAAAGACGAAATTTTTAGAAGACAGTTAAATTTTTAACAAAAAATTTAATTTTCAACCCAGGAAAATGAAATTTAAACCAAAAAAGATGAATTTTCTACCATAAAATATGAATTTTAAAGCCGAAAGGACGAATTTTGTCCAAAACTGAGGATTTTCGACCAACAAAGATGACTTACAAAAAACAATTAAATTTTCCACTAAATAATACAATTTTTAACAGTTTTTTTTTAATTTTCAACTAAATAATGGAAGTTTTAACCGAATAATAAAGTCTGCAAACCAAATTTTTTTTTTTTAGAAAACAGTTGAATTTTCAACAAAAAATTTAATTTTCAAAAAAGGAAAATGAATTTTAAGTCCAAAACAAGAAGATGAATTTTCTACCATAAAAGATGAATTTGCAAACCAAATGGACGAATTTATTCCAATACTGTTGAATTTTCGACCAAAAAAGATGACTTACAAAAGACAATTGAATTTTCCAATAAATAATGACATTTTTAACAGTTTTTTTTTAATTTTCAAGTAAATAATGAAAGTTTTAACCGAGTAATGCAGTCTACAAACAAAAAAAAATGAATTTTTTTAGAAAACAGTTGAATTTTCAACAAAAAATTCAATTTTCAACCATGAAAGATGAATTTTTAACCAAATAGTTGAATTGTTAAATTGCAAATGATAAATTTTGAACCAAAAATTGAAAA
>CAKNYM010049096.1:91314-111666 GCA_932195095.1 Andricus curvator
GAGAATTTTCTATACAATATAGTTAAATTTTTAACCAAAAAGGTGAAACTTTAAAAAATCAATTTTTAACATAGTAGTTCAACTTTCAACCATGTATCTGAATTTTCGATAAAAAAATATTCGTTTTCAACCAAATAATGAAATATTTAACCATAAAGTTGAATTTTCTGGCAAAAAAAGACGAATTTTCAACTAAATTATTGAATTTTCAACCAAATTATTGAATTTTCAAGCCAAGTAAAAAGATAAATTTCCTACGAAAAAAATTAATTTTCAACAAAAAAGTTAATTTTAAAGGTCAATTTTTATTTAATTTTTTTTTAAATTTTTAAGTTAATTTTTTACAAAATAGTTGAATTTTCAAAAAAAAATTTTAATTTTCAACCAAAAAGATGAATTTTTAACCAAAAAGTTAGTTTTCTACCAAAAAGCTAAATTTTCAAAAAAATACTTTACCTTTCATTAAAATAGTTGAATTATTAACCAAAAACAAGAATTTTCAACCAAAAAGTTGTATTTATTACCAAAAAGACGAGTTATTTTCAAACAAAAATGCGAATTTTTTACAAAACAATTGACTTTTCAAATAAAAAAATACAATTTTTCATCAAACCAGCTCATTTTCAACCGAATAATTTAATTTTTTACAAAAAAGTTAATTTACAACCAAATAGTTGAACTTTCAACTAAAATGATGAATCTTCATCCAAAAAAAATGACTTTTTGAAAAAGTAGTTCAACTTTCAACCAGGAAAATATATGAATCTTCAACCAAACAGTTGAATCTTCAACTAGAAAAAATAGATTTTCAAATAAAAGTATCAATTTTCAACCAACAATGGAATAGTTACGTTTTCAGTTAAAAAAATTAATTCGCCACCCACAAAAAAAAACGAATTTAGAACAAAATAGTTAAATTTTCAACCAAAAATATGCCTTATCAACTACAATGACGAATCT
Source organism: Andricus curvator (assembly GCA_932195095.1). Classification (NCBI taxonomy): domain Eukaryota; kingdom Metazoa; phylum Arthropoda; class Insecta; order Hymenoptera; family Cynipidae; genus Andricus; species Andricus curvator. Next base: position 92,275 of record CAKNYM010049096.1, read on the forward strand.
TCAAAAAAAAAAAAATAATTTTGTACAAATTAGTTGAACTTTAAACCAAGTAATTGAATTTTCAACCGAAAAATTGAGTTCTCAACAAAACATGTAATAATTAATATTTCAAAAAAAAAAACATTTTAATTTTTAATAAGCAACAGTTGAATTCAACCAAAAACGATGAATTGTCAAGAAAATAGTTGAATTTTCAACAAAAGAATTAAATTTTCAAACAAATAGTAGAATTTATAACCAAACAACATAAATGCTGTACTAAAAACATAATAATAGACTTTTCAACCAAAAAGAAATAACATTTAACTAAAAATAGTTGGATTTACATATTGGGTCCAATCAATTCAGTTTGAATTTAAGCGACAAACCTAAAAAAAAAGTTTCTTGAAAGTAGAAGAAAAGATGAATTCTTCAAAAAAGGGGAAAATCGGGAAATATGGAAAAGGGTGTGAAGTAGACACTAAAATTGTAGTCGTCATATAATAAAGTTTTGCTGAAATAAGGGACTCTTTTCATCAAGTACCACAGGAAATATGTTTATTTAATGAAAAAAGCTACCTTGCCTGCATTCTGGGTACATAATAATGTCGGATTTAAAAATTGCATTTTGCATCTCCGTAGATAATGACGGGCATTTGGGTATATTCTAGTAAGACAGAAGGAGATCATTTTTCCGGTGGATGCTACTCGATTGCCTCACGTACAGAGTCCAGTCCGATCGCTATATTTTCTTAATATAAGTGTCGGCGGTGATGATAGTCGTATATGAATAAAGGGGAAGGGAGGAGGGGGCCAGGTAGAAGGGAATGGCACAGGAAGAGAGGATCCGGGGGTAAGGGGATCATGCAATTACATGCTGAATCTTTAATGGAACGTTTCGAGCCTGAAATTAGTTGAATGCCATGGAAATATCTAGCCACGTAATGTAATGCAAGAAACCCGGTGTCCTTTGTTCTGAGAAATCAGAGATAAATATCAGAAGAAAGTTTCCTATGGGAAAACGTCTCATTTTCCTATTTGTATCTTTAATCTACTTATATGTCTGCTTTGATATTTTTCATCATGCCTTTTTGGCACATTTGATGATGATGATAATGTAATGAAACGAAACCCAGTGTCTCTTGTTCTAATAAATCATAAATAGATATTAGAAGAAAGATTATACTTATATCTTTAATTTATAATTGTATATGTATGCTTTAATATTGTTTAACATGCCTTTGTGATCATTTGATGATGATCATCATCATTTGATATCACAAAATGTCAGTACATTTTATCAATCGTGACCGAAATCACATTGATGGGTGTTATTTTAGCACCGTACACTGTTAGAAAAATCTGTACTGAATTTAGTATACATGTAATGGAAGCAAGAATGCACAACATGAAATTAAATTTAGTATACCAGGGTACAGTCAATTCAGTATATTCATACTGAATTTAGTATATGTGTACATGAAATTTCGTATACGCGTGTACTAAATTCAGTATAAATATAATAAATTTACTGTACGCTCGTATACTAAATTTAATTTCATGTTGTGGATTCTTGCTTCCATTACATGTATATTAAATCCAGTACAGAGTTTTCTAACAGTGTACACTGTTAGAAAAATCTGTACTAGATTTAGTATACATGTAATGGAAGCAAGAATGCACAACATGAAATTAAATTTAGTATACCAGCGTACAGTAAATTTAGTATATGCATGTATTGAATTTAGTATGCACGTACATGTAATTTAGTATACGCGTATACTAAATTCAGTATAAATGTATACGAAATTTAATATACGCATATACTAAATTCAGTATCAGGATTCCGTTTCGCGTGGGTTCCGTCTTCATCATCTGCAAACATGATCAGATGAAAAATGAAATTGAAGAACAAAGGTTTAATTTTCAAACAATCATAACGTTAGGCTACATTTACGTTAATAAATTGAACAAACCTTTTAAACAGAAGACTTCGCAGATCCTCGCAGAAAGAAGCCGAACCTTTTAGCTTTACAAGGGACTCAAACAAATGCAGCGGCGTATGAGCTTGCTACCGGCCACGTTGCCCGACTCGCGTAAATCGAAACGCCCTTGCGCAGCTGAATATAGTAAACACGTATATGAATTTTAGTATACAGAAACTATGAAATTCATATACATGAAAGAAACTTACTGTACACTTAATAAATGTAGTATACATATAACTTCAGAAAAGAAATTTAGTATACGTAAGTATACTAAAATTACAAAGTGTAATGCATTTAGTAAACATATAGGAAATTTAATATACCCATGTATACTAAAATCGCAAACATTTCTAACAGTGTAGTGATCATGTTCTTCTATAATTTGCAGCCTGTTTTTTCGAATCTTGATTTTTTTTTAAATTCCTTCGAGAAAACATTGTACTCTTCATCAATTTAATTTCTGTGAATATATGTTTTGGTCTTCTTAATGTGTATGCCTGCTCTGATATTTTTTGCATACCTTTCTTTGGCTAATTTGATCATGATGATGTGGGCAGGTATAATCTAATTTCAGTGCTTTACCAGATTGGACAATATCACATCTACGGGTGTTATTTTAGCAGTGTAGTGATCATTTTCTTCTATAATATACAAAATTTCTCTTGTCAAGTATCAACCAAATGAAAAAACATCTTCTATTATTGGTAAATTTGATCTTTGTGAATGTATTTTTGGGTATCTTTAACGTATATTTCTGTTTTGATATTCTTGTACTGCCTTTGTGGCTCATTTGATGATTATGATCATCATCATTTGATGATGATTTGCCTTACAGGGCAGGTATCATCAAATCCTGACCAAACTCACATCTGTGGGTGTTATTTTAGAACTATAGTGATCATTTTCTTCTATAATTTGCAAAATTTATCTTATTTTCAAGTAGGAACCAAATGAAGAAACATCTTCGATTCTTGGTAAATTTGATTTCTGTGAATGTATGTTTTGTTATCTTTAATGCATATTTCTGTTTTGACATCCTTGTATTGACTTTATGGCTCATTTGATGATGATGAACATCATCATTTGATGATAATTTGCCCTACAGGACATATATCATCAAATTTCAGTAATTTATGACTCCTGAACCAAATCACATCTACGGGTGTTATTTTAGCAGTATAGCGATCATTTTCTTCTATAATTTGCAAAATTTCTCTTATTGTCAAGTATGAAACAAATGAAGAAACGCCTTCCATTCTTGGTAAATTTGATTTATGTGAATGTATGTTTTGGTATCTTTAATGTACATTTCTGTTTTGATATTCTTGCATTGTTTTTATGGCGTATTTGACGATGATAATCATCATCACTTGATGATGATTTGCCCTACAGGGCAGGTATTATCAAATCCCGACCAAACGCACATCTATGGGTGTTATTTTATCAGTACAGTTATCATTTTCTTTTATAATTTGAAAAATGTCTCTTATTGTCAAGTATGAAACAAATGAAGAAACAACGTCGATTCTTGGTAAATTTGATTTCTGTGAATGTATTTTTTGTTATCTTTAATGCATATTTCTGTTTTGACATTCTTGTATTGACTTTATGGCTCATTTGATGATGACGATCATCATCATTTGATGATAATTTGCCCTACAGGGCAGGTTTCATCAAATTTTAGTAATTTATTACTCCTGAACCAAATCATATCTATATGAGTGTTATTTTAGAACTATTGTGATCATTTTCTTCTATAATTTGCAAAATTTCTCTTATTGTCAAGTATGAAACAAATGAAGAAACAGCTTCCATTCTTGGTAAATTTGATTTCTGTGAATTAAAGTTTTGGTATCTTTAATGTACATTTCTGTTTTGATATTCTTGTATTGTTTTTGTGGCTTATTTGATGATGATGATTTGCCCTACATGGCAGGTATCATCAAATCCTGACACAACTTACATCTATGGGTGTTATTTTAGAACTATAGTGATCCTTTTTCGTTTATAATTTGCAAAAAAAAATTATTATCAAGTATGAACCAAATGAAGAAACATCTTCTATTATTGGTAAATTTGATTTCTGTGAATGTATGTTTTGGTTTCTTTAATTTATATCTCTGTTTTGATATTCTTTTATTGCTTTTGTGGCTCATTTGATGATGATGATGATGATTTGCCCTATAGGACAGGTATCATCAAATCCTGATCCAACTCACATCTATGGGTGTTATTTTAGAACTATAGTGATCCTTTATCATTTATAATTTGCAAAAAATGTCTCTTATCAAGTATGAACCGAATGAAGAAACATCTTCTATTATTGGTAAGTTTGATTTCTGTGAATGTATATTTTGGTATCTTTGATGTATATCTCTGTTTTGATATTCTTGTATTGCTTTTGTGGCTCATTTGATAATGATGATGATTTACCCTACAGGGCAGGTACCATCAAATCCTGACCAAACTCACATCTATGGGTGTTATTTTAGAACTATAGTGATCATTTTCTTCTATAATTTGCAAAATTTCTTTAATTGTCAAGTAGGAATCAAATGAAGAAACATCTTCTATTCTTGGTAAATTTGATTTCTGTGAATGTATGTTTTGGTATCTTTAATGCATATTCCTGTTTTGATATTCTTGTACTGCCTTTGTGGCTCATTCGATAATGATAAATTGCCCTACTGGGCAGGTAGCAACAAATCCTGACCCAACTCACGTCTATGGATGTTTGTTTAGAATTATATAATAGTGATCACTTTCTTTTATGATTTGCAAAATTTCTCTTGTCAAGTATGAACCAAATTAAGAAACACCTTCTATTCTAAGTAAATTTCATTTCTGCGAATGTATGTTTTGGTATCTTTCATGTATATTTCTGCTTTCATCTATCAGGCCTTTTTGCTTATTCGAAGATGATTATCATTTGATGACCGTATCATCAAGTGTCAGTACTTTATCAATCCTGACCAAAATCACATCTATGGGTGTTATTTTAGTACATTATATAATTTACAATCTCTCTTTCGAATTCTGATTTTTCAAAAACTCTTGTCAAGTACGAACGAAAAGAAAAAAATTCTATTCATGCTAAATTTGATCTCTCTGAATGTATGTTTTGACTTGAGTGGATTTCTCTTTGGTGTTTCGACAGGTAATTTCGTCGATAGATCTATTGTGGTAGAAAAAAAACGTGAAGAAAAAAATTAAAAAACACGTAAATGTAAACGACTCCATGTCTTTCCCGACGACAAGGGAGTCGTAAGGAGTCTTTATTATTCCTGGATTATTCACAAGATCGGAATGTGAGTACAGTTAGCATCGGGTAGGTTGGACTGAGAATACAATGCGTCCATGTCCCATCGCTTCTCTTTACTTTTACACCAACTCAATAATACCGCGGGTTACGCGTCGAGACCCCCAAACAATCACGATCAATAATGTCGTCACGAACGCAAGTCTCTGTCCTCTTATGTTAATTAACTCTTAATATTCAACTGATCAACTCACGCATCTCTTTCCATCTCTTCTACTTAACGTTGTCCAATTTTTTACGGAATATATTGCCTCAAATGGTCATTAGTCACTTGTCACCCGCGAATTTCATACGATGGCAAAAAGACACTGAATAATAACTTTTTCAGATTGGTTTCATCATAAAACTTTCATCATTGACCTTAACAAGCTTTGGTATATGTATACAATCAAGCGATTATTAACCCTGGTATAATAGTGTATCTAACGAAATGAAATTATCACCGGCATCATAATATATTCAGTTCTTCTCCCATTGTCATGCGTTGCCAAATGAAAACTCAGCATGTTGCGACATTTATCGGATATTTTGCAAATGCGCACGGATTGCTTTCTGGTGGACTAACTCTAATTATTCACAGTATTGTTCCAATATTCACTACAATTAATCGTGATGATGTTCACACGCCTTTACTCTAATTAAAAGTCAACTAATTTGAGACCCAGAGAATTTGATTTTCTTTATTTTGTTCAACGATATATAAAATCGCAAAGTTTGGAAAATGCAATGTGCACTTGGAAATTGTTTCTTTTTGAAAAAGAAATCCCTCAGAAAATTTAATCCAATTGGATGAAATCTTCACTCCCTTATCGAGGTCGAATGTTAAACCATTCATATATTCGCAGCTTTCGTGCTTACATTTTGATATCATTTACATTTTGTTTAGGAAAATAAAAATCTCAGGAAAAACATCTACGATACAAAAAATTGTTTCAAGTAAAAAGTTATCAGGGATCGTTCATATACTACGTTACGCGCTTTTCTTTTGTTTATATCATTGTATCCTTTTTCTCTTCACGGAAATTATATTCTCAACTTTATTTGAACAAAATAAAAACGAGCAATGTAGTTTATGAATGTTCCTTTTTTGTACAAAATATACACAAGCAAACTGTTGGATTTTTATCCAAAATACCAATTTCCGACGAAGAACACTAACATAGCTTCAAGTCATTCAAAAATTGTAAGTTTAATTTTTGAAGAATAATGACTTGTTTAAAATAACCGATTCCCGGTGAAAACCACTAACATGCCATATTATTGTTCAAATATTGTAAATATTCTTTGAAATCTAATAGTTTTTTATTTAAAATACCCGATTACCAGTGAAAAATATTCATATAACCTAAAATTGTTCCAAAGAATCTAAAGTTCATACTATATAATAATTTCTAATTATAAATACCCATTTTCGGTGTAAAGCAGTAACATAACCTACAATTGTTGAAAAATGTGAATCTTGATTTTTGTTTAAAAATGCTAATTTCCAGTGAAAAAAAAACTAACACAACCTATTTTCCCCAAAACCTCTTGTCAATAAACCAAATAAAGAAATATCTTGTATTCTTCGTAAATTTAATTTTTATAAATGTATGTTTCGGTACCTTTAATGTATACGTCTGCTTTGACATTTTTGTATCATGCCTTCGAGGCTCATTTGACAATGGTATTCTCAAGTGTCACTACTTTATCATTCCTGACTAAAATCACATCCATGGGTGTTATTTTAGCACTACAGAAATCATTTTCTTCTATAATTTCCGACCTCTTTCCCCAATCTAGATTTTTCAAAAACTCCTATTCTCAAGTATGAACCAAATAAAAAAAAAAATTTTATTTATTGTAAATTTAATTTCTGTGAATGGATGTTTTCGAATATGCCTGCTTTGATAATTTCCTAGCATGCCTTTGTGGCTGATTTGATGATGATGGTGATCATTTGATGATAATTTGCCCTACAGAGCGAACATCATCAAATGTCAATATTTAATCAATCCTGACCAAAATCACATCTATATGAGTATTATTTTAGCAAAACAGTGATCATTTTATTCTATAATTTGTAAAATTCCTCTTGTGAAATATGAACCAAATGAAGAAATATCTTCTATTGGCAGTAAATTTAAATTTTGTGAATGTATGTTTTTGTATCTTTTATGTATATTTCTGCTTTAATATTTTTGTATCAGGCCTTTGTTGCTCATTTGTTAATGATGATGATGATCATTTGATGATGGTATCATCAAGTGTCAGTACTTTATCAATCCTGCCCAAAATCACATCTATGGGTGTTATTTTAGAACCATCGTGATCATTTTCTTCTATAATTTGCAAATTTTCTCTTGTCAAGTATGAACCAAATGAAGAAACACCTTCTATTCTAGGTAAATTTAATTTCTGTGAATGTTTTGCTATCTTTAATGTATGATATGTATGTTTGGATATTCTAGTACCATGCCTTTTTGGTTCATGGGATGATATCAAGTGTCACTACTTTATCATTCCTGATCAAAATTACATCCATGGGTGTTATTTTAGCACTATAGAAATAATTTTCTTTTATAATTTACCTCTTTTTCGAATCTTGATTTTTTGAAAATTCCTTTTGGAAAGTAAGAACAAAATGAAAAAAAATTCTATTCATAGAGACATTGTCTTCAATATTCATCTAAAAAAGTTAAGTTGAAAATTTTGTACAAATCAGTTCGACTAAATTATTACAAATAATTACATTTTTCATGTTTTCTGAATCTGCATTAAATTCACTTTATAAAATATGGATAATATATGCATAGAGAGACCATTTTTTGTGATTTTTATTGATTCCAGAAGATTTGACGCAAATCAATTAAATATTGGCATAGATACATACATGAGGGACTAAGTGCATAGATAGTTCGAGAAAGTATATTCGCGGTTTGTACTTAGCAGTGATTTACTGTCGCGAATCTTGATTTTATTTATCAAAGATAAATAACAAAGGATTAAATAAACATAAACATGATGCATATGGTACCCTTGTATTCGTATCGAAAACATGTACAAGCCTAAAGTATATAAATTAAAATTTAATGACCTGGTAAACATGACACCAGCATAAGAATAGACTATCTGCATAACAAGAATACAGCTACATTCTATGTTTCATAGACAATAGTAAACATGGAATTTATCACCGCCACCAATTGGAATGTTTTGGAATTTTTTGATATATAATAATAATATACACATAAGAAATACATTTTTAGGTTCTTTAGTTGGTAAGTGACATACATAGTCAATTACGAGACATGTTGACAACATCACAGAAAACCATTGGTGTGAATTTCATTGCATATCATTTTGAACACTCAAAATTTTAATTGTGCCTTCATTTGTTTCCGTGTCTCATTTTGGTTAAATTAAAAGAAAACACCAAATACAACGCATATCATACTTATATATGCATGCCGTTGTGAGGGACATAATAGTTATCAGAGAAGAAAAGGGGAAAGGGGAACCTCGCCGATCGAGAGTTCTGGATCTTGGCGCGTTTAAGCGTAAGGGCTCCGATTAATAATAATTATACAATTATATATAGGTACGTATCCGATGTAGTTTAGAGCCGTGTTATTATCCCGCTCCGAGTCGGAGGAAGAACCACAGTATAGATATATGTTATTACTTATAATATTTCATCTCTGGAATTGGCGGTTACGCTTTGTTTATGCCATGGGAACGTCACAACTTTTTTTTTTAAACCGTCACGGTTAAAAGAAAAATATCGAAAGCCATATGTTTTTGAAAGTCACCGGACTTCATGGAGACAAGGTGCGAAGCAAAAAGTATTTCTACGTCTTTAAAGGGACTTGTATTATCAAAGCTCCGCATTTGGAAACTTTTATTATTAAAATGCACATTCGATAGGTGTGTTATTACGTTAACAGTATTTCATCTTTGAAATTTTATGGCATAAAACGTCACGGGTTGAACGAGGCGGATTTACAGTCAGTCGTAACCTTTCAATACTTTAACAAACAAAACAAAATACAGCATCGGTTTTTGCGGAGCTAAGATACAAGTTAGACGTGACGATGCAAAGAAAGTAATTGATTTTTTTTTCATTTTTAAAGAATTAATACTAAGGATATTTAAAAATTACTTCTATTAAATCTAGATAATAATAATTTACAAACTCTTTTACGAATCTTGATTTTTCTTTAATTTTTCTTGTAAAGTGTGAAGTAAACCAGAAACTATTCTATTCTTAGTCAATTTAATTTAACATATATGGATTTATGTTTTCGTATCTTTAATCTATGTCTTTGTATCATGCCTTTGTGGCTCTTTTGATAATAATTATCATCATCAATTGATGATGATGATGATTTGTCCTACAGGGCAGGTATCATCGAATGTCAGTACTTCATCACTGACCCAACTCACATCTATGAGTGTTATTTTAGAACTATAGTGATCATTTTCTTCTATAATTTGCAAAAATTTTCTTGACAAGTATGAATCAAATGAAGAAACATCTTCTATTATTGGTAAATTTGATTTCTGTGAATGTACCTTTTGGTATCTTTGATGTAATGTTTTGATATTCTTGTATTGCCTTTATGGCTTATTTGATGATGATGATGGTGGTGATCATTTTCCCTACAGAGCGAGTATCATCAAATGTCAAGACTTTATCAATCCTGACCAAAATCACATCTATATGAGTGTTATTTTAGAACTAAGGTGATCATTTTGTTCTATAATTTGCAACATTTTTCTTGTCAAGTATGAACCAAATGAAGAAACATCTTCTATTCTTGGTAAATTTAATTTCTGCGAATGTATGTTTTGGTAGCTTTAATTTATATTTCTGTTTTGATATTCTTGTATTGCCTTTGTGGCTCATTTCATGATGATGATGGTGGTGATCATTTGCTGATCATTTGCCCTACAGAGCGAGTATCATCAAATGTCAAGACTATCAATCCTGACCAAAATCACATCTATATGAGTGTTATTTTAGAACTATAGTGATGATTTTCTTCTACAATTTGCAAAACTTATATTGCCTAGTATGAACCAAATGCACAAACATCTTCTATTCTTGGTAAATTTAATTTCTGTGAATGTACCTTTGGGTATCTTTGATGTAATGTTTTGATATTTTTGTATTGCCTTTATGGCTCATTTGATGATGATGATGATCATCATCATTTGATAATGATTAGCTCTATTCGGCAGGTAACATAAATTCCTGACCCAACTCACATCTATGGGTGTTATTTTAGAACTATCGTGATCATTTTCTTCTATAATTTGCAAATTTTCTCTTGTCAAGTATGAACCAAATGAAGAAACACCTTCTATTCTTGGTTAATTTAATTTCTGCGAATGTATGTTATGATAGCTTTAATTTATATTTCTGTTTTGATATTCTTGTATTACTTTTGTGGCTCATTTGATAATGACGATCATCATCATTTAATGATGATTATGATTTGCCTTACTGGGCAGGTATCATCAAATCCTGATCTAACTCACATCTATGGGTATTGTTTTAGCACCATATCAATATGTCTTATGCATTTTTTATCTTAAGTTGGAATTTTTTGTCGGATACTTTTTTGTTATACAATTGAAGAGATAAAAATGAAACTTCTTAAAGTAACAAAACAAAAAAAACTACGTAATTTAATTAAACTGCATATTTTGACAACTTTTTCCACCCCTCCCTTCTTCGTGAAAAATCATCACACAAATCTTGACCCTTCCCCTAGGATTTTTTCATCCATTTCATTCAATAAACGCCTAAAATAAAACAGACTTAACAGTCCAAATTCTCTCAAAACAGGAAAAATATGGTGATTTTTCACGAAAATAGGGGAATAAATGCTTTTAAATAAAATAAAATAAATCTGTTTCGGTTGAAAATTAAGTAATTTGTTGATTAAATCCAACTGTTATTTATTTTGAAATAAAATTTTTTGTTGTTGAAATCTCAACTATTACCTTATTTGTTAAAAATTTATCTTTTTAGATTGAAAATTCAACTGTTTTGTAGAAAATTCGTCTTTTTGGCTGAAAAGTTCAATTATTTTGTAAAAAATCAAACTACTTTGTAGAAAATTATTATTTTTTAAAAATGTTTTGAAAGAAAATTTAACTTTTATATTTTATGTGAAAAATTTATATTTTAAAGTTTTTTAATAATTTGTTGAAAATTCGTCTTTTTTGGTCGAAAATTAATCTTTTTGGTTGCAAATTCAACTATTTGCTTGAAAATTAATGTATTTTGTTGAAAATTCGTTTTTATGGTAAAAAATGTATCTTCCTGTTTGCAAATTGAATTTTTTGATTAAAAATGTTTGTATTTAATTGACAATTAATCTTTTTCGATATAAAATTAATGTTCGATGTTGAAAATTATCTTTTTGGTTTAAAATGTATGCTTTTAGTTGTAAATTAATTTTTCAACTGAAAATGTAACTGTTCCATTCAACTTTTTGGTTGAAAATTTATGCATTTCTTCGCTGTTGAAAATTGTTTTTTTTTTTCGCTGAGAATCCAACTATCTGATTAAAACTTCCTTTTTTTAGTTCAGTATTTATAACTTTAGTTGAAAATTAATTTATTCGGTCGAAAATTTAACTACTTTGTTGAAAAATTGTCTTTTTGGCTTAAAAATGTAACAATTTGTTAGAAAATTCAATTTTTTGGTAGAAAATTAAACTGTTTTGTAGAAAATTAGTTTTTTTTTTAAATGAAAATTAATTGTCTTGAATAAAAGTTTAACTCTAAAAAAAACAGTTCTCGTCAGATCACTGAAGTTAAGCAGCGTCGGGCGCGGTTAGTACTTGGAAGGGTGACCATTCGAGAATATTGCGTGCTGTTGGCATATTATGGGTGTGGTGAGCCCAAACTTGTAGTTATTTATAACTACAAGAAAACTATCCACCTAGAAACACTACCCGAATCGGGTAGTTACAATTCGTCTCTTCTAGTAGAAAATTAATTTTTTTGGTTACAAATGTAACTGTTTGGTGGGAAAATCTCTTTTAGTAGAGAATTCCCGTATTTTTTCGAAATTTTTTTTTTTTTTTTTAATCCAACCGTTTTTTCTTTTAAAATAAAAACTTTTTTTGTTGAAATATCAACCTTTTACGTTAAAAATTCATCTTTTTAGGTTGAAAATTCTACTGTTTTGTAGAAAATTCGACTTTTTAGATCGAAAATTCAACAATTTGGTAGAAAATTGAATAATTTGGTAAAAATTAAATGGTTTTCTAGAAAAATAGTTTTTTTTTTATTGAAAATTAATTGTCTTAAATGAAAATGTAACTTTTAAACACAACTCAACTTTAATACATTTGTTTTTTGTTGAAGATACATCAATTTAGTTGAAAATTTAATTATTTGGCTGTAAATTAACTATTTTGTTGAAAATTCATTTTTTTGTTGAAAATTCAACTGTTTTGTAGTAGGCTCATCTTGAGCATCAATTTTTCGAAATAGTAGCAAAACAGTGCGAAAGTCCAAAATAAAGTGTTAAATATTATCAATATATTGTCAATAGTGTGGTGAGTGCGAGGTTTGGATTCAAGTATGAGAAGGAAATGAAAATTGTAACAGATCCTCGCTTTTTCTGTCGCTTGATAAAAAATTACTTTCTTGGAAATATAAAAAGGTTTTTGGAATCTCATAATAAATCATTTAATGTGAGTGCTGAGTTGTCATCGCAAAATTTTCCAGATACTGTTATATTTGAAAATTGCGAGAAAGTAGTTTCTTTAGTGTATTTTTTTCGAAATAGTAGCAAAATAGTGTTAAAGCCTAAAAAAAGTATCAAATAGTGTTAATGTAATGTAAATAGTGTGGTGAGTGCGAGGTTTGGATATAACTATGAGAAGGAAATAAAATTTGTAACAGATCCTCGCCTTTTCTCTCGCATAATAAAAATTACTTTCTTGGAAATATAAAGAGGTCTAATAATAATAAATAATTTAATTTGAGTGCTGAGTTGTCATGGTAATACTTTCCAGATACTGTGATATTTAAAAATGGCAAAAAAGTAGTTTCCTTAGTACAGTTTTTTTCAAAATAGTAGCAAAACAGTGCTAAAGTTCATAAAAGTACCAAATAGTGTCAATATAATGTAAATAGTGTGGTGAGTGCGAGGTTTGTATTCAACTAACAGAAATAAATAAAATTTGTAACAGATCCTCGCTTTTTCTGCCGCATAATAAAAAATTACTTTCTTGGAAATATAAAGAGGTTTTCGGAAGCTAATAATAAATAATTAATTGTGAGTGCTGAGTTATCGCAGCAATACTTTCCAGACACTGTAGTATTTTTAAATTGCGAGAAAGTAGTTTCTTTAGTGTAATTTTTTTCGAAATAGTAGCAAAATAGTGTCAAATCCCAATAAAAGTGTCAAATAGTGTCAATATAATGTTAATACTGTGGTGAATGCGCGGATTGTATTTAAGTATGAGAAGGAAATAAAATTCGTAACTGATCTTTGCTTTTTCTATCGTATAATACAAAATTATATTCTTGTAAATATAAAAAGGTTTTCGGAATCTAATAATAAATAATTTAATGTGAGTACTGAGTTGTCATAGCAATACTTTCCAGATGCTGTTATATTTGAAAATTGCGAGAAAATAGTTTCTTTACTGTAATTTTTTTTCCAAATATGAGACAAATAGTATCAAAGCCCAAAAAAAGTGGCAAATGGTGTGAATATAATGTAAATAGTATGGTGAGTGCGAGCTTTGGATTTAACTATGAGAAGGAAATAAAATTTGTAACAGATCCTCGCTTTTTCTTTCACATAATAAAAAATTACTTTCTTGGAAATATAAAGACTTCTAATAATAAATAATTTAATCTGAGTGCAGAGTAGTCATGGCAATACTTTCCAAATCCTCTAAAATTAGAAAATTGCGAGGAAGTAGTTTCTTTAGTGTAATTTTTTCGAAATAGTAGTAAAATAGTGTCAAAGCCCAAAAAAAGTATCAAATAGTATCAATATAGTGTCAATAATGTGGTGAGTGCGAGGTCTGCATTTAACTATGATAAGGAAATGAAATTTGTAACTGTTCTTATCTTTTTCTGTCGTATAATACAAAATTACTTTCTTGTAAATATAAAAAGGTTTTCGGAATCTAATAATAAATAATAATTTAATGTGAGTGCTGAGTTGTCATAGCAATACTTACCAGATGCTGTAATATTTGAAAATGGCGAGAAAGTAGTTTCTTCAGTGTAATTTTTTTCCAAATATGAGAAAAATGGTGTCAACGCTGAATAAAGTATTTAATTATGAGAAGGAAATAAAATTTGTAGCAGATCCTCGCTTTTTCTGTCGCATAATAAAAAATTACTTTCTTGGGAATATAAAGAGGTTTTCGTAATCTAATAATAAATAATGTAATGTGAGTACTGAGTTGTCATAACAATAACTTCCAGGTGCTGTAATATATATTCTTTAGTGTAATTTTTTTCGAAATAGTAGCAAAATAGTTTCAAAGCCCAGGAAAAGTGTCGAATAGTGTGAATATAATGTAAACAATGTGGTGAGTGCGAGGTTTGGATATAACTGTGAGAAGGAAATAAAATTTGTAACAGGTCCTCGCTTTTTCTTTCACATAATAAAAAATTACTTTCTTGGAAATATAAAGAGTTCTAATAACTTAATGTGAGTGCTGAGTAGTCATGACAATACTTTCCAAATACTGCAAAATTTGAAAATTGCGAGAAAGTAGTTTCTTTAGTGTAATTTTTTTCGAAATAGTAGCAAAATAGTGTCAAATCCCAATAAAAGTGTCAAATAGTGTCAATATAATGTAAATAGTGTGGTGAGTGCGAGGTTTGTATTTAAGTATGAGACGGAAATAAAATTCGTAACTGATCTTTGCTTTTTCTATCGTATAATACAATATTACATTCTTGTAAATATAAAAAGGTTTTCGGAATCTAATAATAAATAATTTAATGTGAGTACTGAGTTGTCGTAGCAATACTTTCCAGATGCTGTTATAATTCAAAATTGCGAGAAAGTAGTTTCTTTAGTGTAATTTTTTTCCAAATGTGAGAAAAATAGTACAAAAAGCTAAAAAAGTGTGAAATAGTATCAATATAGTGGCAATACTGTGGTGAGTGCGAGGTCTGCATTTAACTATGAAAACGAAATAAAATTTGTAAGAGATCCTCGCTTTTTCTGTCGCATAATAAAAAATTACTTTCTTGGAAATATAAAGAGGTTGTCGGAATCTAATAATAAATAATTAATTGTGAGTGCTGAGTTGTCATAACAATAATTTCCAGGTGCTGTAATATATATTCTTTACTGTATTTTTTTTCGAAATAGTAGCAGAATAGTTTCAAAGCCAAAAAAAGTGTCGAATAGTGTGAATATAATGTAAACAGTGTGGTGAGTGCGAGGTTTGGATATAACTATGAGAAGGAAATAAAATTTGTAACAGATCCTCGCTATTTCTGTCGCATAATAAAAAATTACTTTCCTGGAAATATAAAATAACTAATAATTTAATGTGAGTGCTGGGTTGTCATGGCAATACATTCCAGATACTCTAATATTTGAAAATTGCGCAAATGCAAGTGCCACCTTTAAATAATATTAGTTCCAACCGATCATAAAGATCGTATTTTAGAATTCTTCTATGATTACCAACGCAGAAATCAACGGTGTCTTGCTCTGAATTCACAGTATACGGACACTAAATAACGCTCGCTTACAATAAACGTAATTACATTTTTTCTTCAGAAGAAAATCGACAGCAGGATTTTTAGTCCAGTCAAATTAACGATTCTGCTGGAACAAAATCAGGGTGAACAGTACGGTGGAAAAAAAATTCTTTTGAACTTTCAACTTTTAATATTGAAGCCTGAAAAATGTTTAATTCAAATACTAAATAATTTACATGTATTACACGGAAGGTCTAAAAATTATTTAATTTAACAATTTTATATTCGATTCCGTTAAACTGTCAAATTTGACGCTTTGAACTTTTATAAATTTAACAGTTCAAAGATTTCTCGTTAAAAAATATAAACTCGCGCTTTAATTATGAAATTGCCGAAATATAAAAATCCCGAATCGGAAAATTCCGGAACGGTTTATAATATTAGAGAATTTGAAAATTTCCGAACAATAAAATTTCCAATAAAAAATTGACGAATTATAAAAATATTCGACCCTGTAAAATTCCCTGCACTAGCAAATTCTCGAATGTACACAATGAAAATTGTATTTTAATAAATATTATTTATTCATTTAAAAAAAAAACAATTGAATAATCAGATTATTCTTCATGAAAAATGATCCTCTTTTCCCAATGGTTATAAGAAAATTGCGGATCTTTCTGACAATTAAAAGTATAAAGAAAAATGATTTTTTATAACAATTAATTTTTAAAAATGTCAACATTTTTGTAGGAATCTGAAATAATTTTTCTTGAAGAACAACTATCCCTAATGGATACCTTATTTATTAATAATTTAAAAAAATCTCAAATGATATTTAATTTCAAAAAAATAAAGCAATCTTTTTGCTTAAAATGTTTAGTGAAATATATCACTCGAATTTTTGAAATAATATTCCAAAAATTTCTAGGGGCCTGGCAGTCCCATTTTTGCAAAAAAATGCTTATTTTATTTTGATTTCCCCTGTGGATGGATTATTTTACTTTGAAATAGCTGGAATGTATTACTTTTATTGAAATACGTCACTATGTTTTTTCAAATAATATTCAAAAAATATTTTGGGGTTCCGCATTCTCATTTTTGCCAAAAAAATGCTATATTTTTTTTAAATCTTGAAGAAATTCAGAAGGACATGAAAAGAAACAATTCGCAGGAGATCCATTTCTGACAAAAAATTGAGAATTGAAAATAAAAAAATAAAATAAAAAAATATATTTAGTGGTCTCGCAGGCCTATTTTTAAAATATTATTTTTAAATTCCCTCAAAAATATGGGCGATGTATTTAAATAAAAAAAAACAATGTATTACAAAGTAAAATAATCCCTAAACAGCTGCAATTTTGGCACAAAAAGGAACAATTTGTAGTGGAAATATATTATAAAAAAAAATAAAACCGGCTAATAGAAAATATAAATAAATAAATAAAATACTCGAGTGAGTGTAAACTTACGCCAAATCCGATGGTCGAATTTCAAGTCTCTATTTGATGTCCAGTAGTTTTTACCGCTCTTTCCCCGCAACATGGCATATTTTTCTGAAAATATGAAACATAATTTATTTATTTTTTATTCCCTCGAAGCATATTTGGCTAAACTCCCGAAAACGCTACCTCAACATTCTGACCTTATCGTAATTATGCCATAACGCCAGAAAAAAACATTCCGTATAGCATCTTTTCATCAAAGCGCTTTTTTTATTGAATAAACACTTTTTACAAAATTTTAAAACAACAGTTATTTCTTTAAAATATTGTAAAAACGAATTTTAACAAAATAGTAACTTATCAGTATAACTCTTCTCATCGATAATGTAAACAGATGCGATAATCGTCGCGAATCGATGGCGCGCGCACTCGGATCTACGAGCCTAGACGTGCTCATGCCCAGCCAGTTGCTGACACAAAGCATGCGCAGTAGTTAAAAAAGTTAATTTTCAAGTAAGAAGATTAATTTTCTACAAAAAATTAAAATTTTTAACAAATTCTATAAGTTAGATATATATAAGTAGAATAGTTAAATTGTCATTTAACAAACGTAATTTGAAGCAAAAAAAAAACAACAAAGTTTCAACAAAATAGTTGAAAACTATTTAGATTACTTATGTAAATTACTCTGAAGTACCTTGATTACTATGGATTACAAGTGAATTACTTGGATTACATAAATTACTTTGCAATAGCTGGATTACACAAACTTATTTGGATTGCAAGTGGATTACTATGGATTACTCCGCATTAGAACTGGATGACAAGTCGATTACCCCGACTTACAAGTGGATTACTCCAATTTATTTAAATTACTCCGGATTAAAATTGGATTATACCGAAATACTCGAATTACTCTGGTGTATAAGTGGATTACTTGGATTACCTGAATTACTCCGACTTATCTGGATTGGAAGTAGATTACTTTGGAATGTTCAGGATTAGAACTGGATTATAAGTAGATTACTCCAGTTTACAAGTGGATTACTTGGATTACCTGAATTAGTCCGACTTATCTGGATTGCCCGTCGATTACTTTGGAGTATTCCGGATTATTTGGTTGAAAATTCGTATTTTTCGGTGGAAAATTAATCTTCTTGGTTAAAAATGTATGTTTTTAGTTGAAAATTCAATTATCTGGTTAAAAATGATCTACTTTGTTCAAAAATTAAACAGTTTTGTTGTAACGTATCATATTTGGCGGAAAAGACAACTATTTTGTTGAAAATTGTCGCGATGATTATCGCATCTATTTACATTAGCGATGAGAAGAGCTACACTGATAAGTTACTGCGATCGTACAGCATTCGACTGGGGCTCATATTTTTTTTTTGTGAAAAATGTGTTTAATTTTAAAACATGTTAATGAATTCGTCTTGTGCTCTTTTTTTAAATTTTTTCAAAATTTAGATAGCTTTCAACCAACTTAAAAAAAGTTTACAGTTTCAAGGGGAAATTAATTTTTTGCAAGTAGATTACTTTGGAGTATTCCGGCTTATCTGGATTGCAAGTTCGGATTACGAGTGGATTACTTCGACTTAAAAGTAGATTACTCCGAATTACTTGAATTACAATGGTGTACAAGTGGATTACTTGGATTACCTGAATTACTCCGACTTATCTGGATTGGAAGTGGATTACTTTGGAATATTCCGGATTAGAACTGGATTATAAGTAGATTACTCCAGTTTACAAGTGGATTACTTGGATTATTTGGATTACCTGAATTAATCCGACTTAACTGGATTGCAAGTCGATTACTTTGGAGTATTCCGGATTATTTTGTTGAAAATTCGTATTTTTTGGTGGAAAATTAATCTTTTTGGTTAAAAATTAACGTTTTTAGTTTAAAATTCAATTATCTGGTTGAAAATGATCTACTTTGTTCAAAAATTAAACAGTTTTGTTGAAA
>CAKNYM010049097.1:2909-22993 GCA_932195095.1 Andricus curvator
AATCTTTTTTGCTTAACTTTGTTAAGAAGTAACTTTTTTGTTGAAGATTAATATGTTTAGTTGAAAATTCACCTGATTGTTTGAAAATTGAACTATTTTATAACAAATAATTTTTTCTGAAAATTAATATTTTTTGGTTGAAAATTCCATTTTTGTACAGAAAATTCGTCTTTTGGCTTGAAGGTTCGACGATTTGGATAACTTTTTTTTCTTTCATGACTGAAAAATCTTTATTTGTTGAAATGTCGTCTGCTTGGTTTTAAAATTCATTTTTTTGGGTGAAATTTAATTATTTTTTTGCTTGAAATATCAACTATTACACTTTTTTGTTCCAAATTCATCTTTTTAGGTGGAGAATTCAATTATTTTGTTGAAAACTCAAGTTTTTGCTTCCTCATAAAGGAAGCTTTGTAATGGTAACATTTTCAAAAATTTTCAAATTCATTTAATTAAACCTTCCTCAATTTAAAAATGTATAATACAATGTTCTAAGCAATTTTTCGGCTGCGTGTGTGTGTGTGTGTGTGTGTGTGTGTGTGTGTGTGTGTGTGTGTGTGTGTGTGTGTGTGTGGATGTCACGGTTTTTTGTGAACACGATAACTAGAAAACGGTTGCAGATAAATTGATGAAATTTGGAGGGCTTATTTTCCTCACTTATATCTTGAAACTGACCTAAAGATTTCTAAAAAATTTTATTGAATTTTTTTTTAGCACTGAATAATTTTTTTAAAATCGGTTTTTTATAGTAAAATTTTTTCATTAGCATAATTCAAAGTTGATGCAAGAATATAAAAGATTCATTGGTTCAAGACGAATCGATTGACCTATAATATTAATACATTTTTTTGAAGAGTAGGGAAGTTATGGTAATTTATATATTTTTAAAATCTTTTTTTATAGTAAAAATTTTCTCATTCTCATAATTTAAAGTTAATGCGAGAATAGAAAAGTTGTGTTGATTCAAGACGAATCGATTGACCCATAGCATTTATACATTTTATTGAAGAGCAAGGAAGCTATGGTAATACATAATATTTGAAAAATCGGTTTTTGATAGTAAAACTTTGTTCATTGACATAATTCAAAGTTGATACAAGAATATAAAAGATTCTTCGGTTCCAGACGAATCGATTGACCTATAATATTAATACATTTTTTTGAAGAGTAGGGAAGTTATGGTAATTTATTTATTTTTAAAATCGTTTTTTATAGTAAAAATTTGCTCATTCTCATAATATAAAGTTAATGCGAGAATAGAAAAGTTGTGTTGATTCAAGACGAATCGATTGACCTATAATATTGATACATTTTATTGAAGAGTAAGGAAGCTATGGTAATGCATAATATTTGAAAACATGGTTTTTTATAGTAAAACTTTTTTCTTTAACATAATTCAAAGTCGATGCAAGAATATAAAAGATTCCCAGGTTCGAGACGAATCGATTGACCTACAATATTAATACATTTTATTAAAGAGTAGGGAAGTTATGGTAATTTATATATTTTGAAAACCGGTTTTTTATATTAAAAATTTTCTCATTCTCATAATTTAAAGTTAATGCGAAAATAGAAAAGTTGTGTTGATTCAAGACGAATCGATTGACCCATAGAATTTATACATTTTATTGAAGAGTAAGGAAGCTACACTGTTAAAAATTTGAGGAGTAAATGGCTAGCGGAGTTGCGAGTACAATTTTTCAGAGTATAAAATCGACTCAGTATCGAATACATTCAACTCAGCATATTTTACTCTAGAGTAAAATGGAGTGAGCAAAAGGTTCTGAAGTGCATTCAGAGTGAATATAATTAATTCGCACCGCACAGAAACAAAATCTTAACCCATGCTCAATCCAGAGTTAAAAAGCCGTGAAAGGACTTCTTACGGAGTTTATGTTCGGAGCTGCGTTCGCAGAAAACTTACAAACACTCTCTTCGCAGTTGTTCGCCACATCATGGCCGCAAGTCAACGCGTGCGACACTCCGAACTTGAAAACATGAAAATCCTAGAACACAGAATTGTAGATGGTCGCGTGTTGCGTCGGTGCGATTTGTTATTCAATATTTGCAAAAGAGAAATATGTCGACGATAGAATGAGTGAGCTATGGCTACCAGACAAAGTGAGTAAAAATTGTATGATATGAATCAGATTGGGATACGAAGAATTCATAAACGCCGGTAAATATAATTGTACATAATAATAATTATGAACGTATCCATGATGCTTTTGAATCTTCTTGTACGATTTGAAACAATTGTGTGGATTATTTCTTTTGAAATTGATAAAGAAATGCTTGGAAAATTGTTCCCAATACGCTTTCGGAGCATTCAAAAAATATTCCTTGACATTTCTGAGTAAGTGGCTTTAGTAATAATTTTTAATGATAAAAGGTTTCTAAATGGACTTATTTGTCTTATTTACCAATTTTAACAGAAATAATCCACACGAGTTTTTCAAATGGTACAAAAAGATTCAAAAGCATAATGGATATGCTCATAATTCTGATTCATGAAGAGTTTTCATCCACTTTGTCTGGTTGCCATTATCTCACTCTTTTTTTAGTTGACATATTTCAATTTTCTAAATCTTAAATAAGGAATCGCACCGAAGCGACAAGCGACCATCTCGAGTTCTGGAGTTTTACCATCATAGTGAAATACTCCCTTCAGCGTTCCTTTTTAGCGATATTTACTCCTTAAAATCAACTCCTGATGGTGTCGTGGGACAACTATAGGGTCAGAACGGAGTTGATTGAAATAACTCCGGACTGTGCAGTTAGGGAGTTCTTTTCCAAGAGTTACATTTCAACTCGTCTTCTTCTACTCCGCTTGCCGTTTACTCAAAACGGTGGGACTTTTATAGGGTATGCTTCGGAGTTGATTTTAACTCCGCTTTTTTAACAGTGTATGGTAATGCATAATATTTGAAAACACGATTTTTTATATTAAACTTTTTTCACTAACATAATTCAAAATTGATGCAAGAACAGAAAAGATTCCTTTATCGAGGAAAATCGATTGATCTATAATATTAATACACTTTATGGAAGATTAAGGAAGTTATGGCTCATTTATAATATTTGAGTCATCTGCTTCAAACAGAAAAACTGTTTTCATCGACATAATTCAAAGTTGACGCATGAATAGAAAAGACTTTTTGATCATACATTTTTAAATAGAGTAATTCTGACAATTTCTGTAAAGAAATCATAAAGCTGGGAAAGTGATAGGGTGCGACAGAACTTTTCCCTTCCCTTTTCCAGCTCGAAAAATTATCATTTCGAATACAAAATTTGATTTGTCTGATTTGTCGCTGTGTTAAAAATTTTTTTGTATTTTTCAGCATTTTTTGAACGGCCCCTATATATATGAGGTGTCAAAAAATGGTGTCTTCAAAGTATATATCATTCGACGCAGAATTTCACGAAACGTATAAATCAATAGCGTCTCAGAAAAGTATTTTTGGTGCCTTTTTTGAAAATCTTAAGGATCAGTTATATCTCTGACTGGTCTGAAAGATCTAAATTCTAAAATTCAAACAAAAAACCTAAAACTTGATGAAGGAAAGTGTCCTTGAAATTTTCACTCAATAGCTTTTGTTAGCATTAGTAAATTTCCCGAGTACCCCATCCTTTAAATTTAAAGATTAAACCTGGAGATGTAAAGAAAAGCAGGTATATATTTCGGGCGAGAGGGCGGGGCACTTCTGATACTCCTGTTAGAAATTAGATCCCATTGATTTTGTTATTTTTCCTTAAATGTTTTCTATTCTTCAAAACGTCATATCTACCTATAATTCTTTGAATTTTTATAATTTCAAAAGCAAATTTTTATCTTGCATAATAAGGTATAATAAGTCAATATGAATTTCGAATTGTTTTATCTTGCATAATAAGGTATATAATAAGGTGTTAGTCAATATGAATTGCGAATTGAATTCTCTGTTATATTTATAGTTTATAATTTAAGTTAAATTAAAATTGTTACAAAAATTGGTTCTCTGATCGCTATAATGAAATATACAGTTAGATATTAATTGGTCAAATATATTTAATAAATCATTGTAACAATGACGTAAAGGATTGACATTGTACACCCTCTGAACGATACAAACAGAAAATTGAAAGAGTAACAACCATTGCAAAATTAAACATATCAATGAATTTCGTATTGACAAAGAGAATAAAATTTTTTTGGTGTAATGATTTCAAACAGAGGTTCAAAATTTTTTTAACTCAAAAAGTTTAAATTTGTTGCAACTAAAATATGGCGGATTGAAAATGAATCTTTAAAAATTCGAAGTGTCTACAATCTACTACATGTACCGAAAATATTCTGCTATTCGAACCCAAATTTCGGTGCATAGAGTCCCTTCGTTCTCAAATTCGTACAAAAAAAATTCAGCTATTCGTACCGACATTTCTGTACACGTAGCCACGTCATTAAAAATTGTACACTTTGAAAATTGAAACGTTTAAAATGAAAAACGTTTAATTCCGTATTCAAACAAAATTAAAAGTTGAAATTAACATTAACGAAACTGAGCAGTGTGGTCTTTTAGACAACAAAATATATAAATAAAATATTAAAAACTAAACATTTACTGATACATTTAGAGGCTTACATGTTTCTGCTTCCTCTTCAGGTAAAAGTTGCGCAATTCTTATTCAATCCTAAGGTTGTATGGATTATTCTATTTTTATTTAAAAAATTGTATTTAAGAAAAATATTGTCAATAAAATTAACAATTGTGTAATTCCTGCATAAAATGTTGTAAATAGAAGCGTACCAATGAGATTCGTAGAGAATCCTTCAAAGAATAAAATTAAGTGATAAAAGAATAACCTGAAATATTTTTTTTTGAAGTTCACCTAATAATAGGAGTATTTCCCTCAAATTTAAAAATCATTTTTAACAATGCTTATTTTTGAACTTGAAATAACTAGTGTACATCCTTATTTATTGCGTCAAATTGGAAGCCTGAAAAATTGAACAATTCCGGCCCTACTGGCGTTTGACCCCAAATAATAAACTATGATAGAACTATACCTTCAAAATTAAATTATTTTCAACCAAATGACAAACTTGTTTTGTATTTGTATTGTAATCTTTTGATTTTCAAAAAATTGCAATCGTATAAATCAGACTGTTCACAATTTAACACTTTTAAATACGACCCGTTTAAAAATGAAAGCATTTTTAGTTGAAATAGTATAATTTTAGGGTCTTAAAAATTCGACATAGTATGCTTAAAAATAAAATAACAAAAAATGTGCAACTTCACAATTTGAAGGGCTTAAAATTAAAAATGCAATAGTATCGAAAGTTGAACAATTCCGCAATTCTGCAATTGTTTCATTTTAAATACAAAGGCTTAATAGTTGAAATTGTTTAAAATGTAAACTTTCCCAATCAAATCATATCAACTTCAATTGCTGAAAATGGAAGGACAATTTCATTGTCAATGAATGTAAAATTTCAGATATGTAAATCGTTTGAAGTTAAACAATTCTGAATGAGGTCGAAGTGAATTAAAAAAATTTCGTTATCTTTTCTTGTTTCTATTCTGGCGTATTCTGTTATAAACGTAACAATATATTCACTCGGTTGTGGTTTACGTTACGTTATTCAAAATAGCGAAATTCACGCCAAAATTATAATTTGTTAATTACACTGCAATTTTGAACAATATATTATGCAAATCGTTCTATCTTTTATATAATTCTTATTCTAAAATAAACGGATCATATTACACAAAAACCATAAAACGGAAATTCTAATATATATATATATATATATATATATATATATATATTCATAATTATTTACAGTTGAATCTGAACGGAATTTCATTTCATTAAAAAATTATAAATATTCATTTGTTTATTGATTGTTATTGACCTCGATCGCCGGGTGAGACAGACTTCGAATTGCTCTAGTGATCATGAATATTTTCAGAAAACTATATTATCTACTGAAATTCATGTCGGCGACAGCGCCTCTTTCGCCCATTTTACTCACGACAAGTGTTAAGAGGGGATTGATACTTCAGCGGGTAGAGAGGCACAGCGGGGAGGGTTAGGATTTTCGCCGACAGCGCCGTCTACATTTATCCTACCCTACTAATAATTCTATCCCCACTGCGCCGCCACTTGCCGCATCTAGGTGTATAATATCTTTGAATTGAGTCTGTCAAATCATGTGTATTGCCGAATTGGAGTCAAAGTTTGGTTAATATCACTGCGTTCAGTTAAATAATTAATATCGCTCGCCCAAACCGCACGAATGTATTTGGGCAACTTTATTTTTTATAATTATACACATTGCTACCCTGAAAAACTTATAATTTCCCTTCATTTCATAAAATAAACTCGGCCGAATTGAATTTAAAGGTCCAATTCGATCATGGCAGCAAATCGAATACACCAAACCTAACCTGAATTCGTTTTCGCGTTATATCTATTCAACTTTTTTTGCTGGGTATTTCTCGGTACTGCCCTGCTTAAAATACCGGTTAGATAACACAAGAAACTGGATAGAAAACGGTTAGAAACCAATTCGGTTTTCACCCGGTTCTAACCTATTTCTTTCCGGTCTCAATTTAAATTTCTGGAACGTACCCGGATCCTAACAGGTCCCTATCCGGCAAATGGAACCAGAAATTCAATATTGGCAAAGATCAAGGTTCGTTTCTAACTGGTTCCTAACCGATTCCTACACGGCGCTCGACACTGGAAACTTTCTAAATGGTCCTAACCGGTTTCTATCAGACAAATTAGAACCTGATATTAAATATTGGTGAACACTGAAATTCGTTTCTAACCGGTTCGTAACCGATACACGGCACTCAACAAAGGAATCATTCTAACCGGTTTCTATCCGGCAAATTAAAACCTGATATCAAATGTTAGCAAAGACCAAAATTCATTTTTAACTGGCTCCTAACCGTTTCCTACACGGCACGCGACATAGGAAACATTCTGACCGGTCTTAACCGGTTTCTGTCCGACAAATGGAACCAAAATTAAATATTGGCAGAACAAAGTTTATTTCTAACTAGTTCCTAGCAGATTCCTACACAGTACTCGACACTGGAAACTTTGTAACTGGTCCAAACCGGTTTCTATCCGGCAAATTAGAACCTGATATTAAGTATTGGTCAACACCGAAATTCGTTTCTAACCGGTTCATAACCGATTCCTATACGGCACTCGACACAGGAATCATTCTAACCGGTCCTAACCAGTATCTATCAAAAAATTGGAACAGAAAATTAAATATTGACGAAGACCGAAATTCATTTCTAACTGGTTCCTAACCGATTCATACACGGCACTCGACACATGAACAGTGCTCCCAATTCGGCTTCCCAACTGCAATGCGCATGCGTTGCATCGGCAGTCTCATTGTCTGTATATAACGCGCTTTTTTTAAACTATCACATGCGTGAAGCAGTTTTTTATAATGAAGGAAGGAATGCCTTTTTCACCAATGTGAATTTTAAATCATTCATAATATTTTTTTGTACTTTATGATTATTATATATTGTAAAAAATTGATTTGCATAGTTAATCATTTCAAATAAGCGCGCGATCAACATCCAATGAGTCTGCTGGTGCGACGCATGCGCAGGGCGGTTGGGGAGCCGAATTGGGAACACTGGACGGGAAACGTTCTCACCGGTCCTAACCGGTTTCTATCCGGCAAATTAGAACCTAATATTAAATATTGGTAAACACCGAAATTGGTTTCTAACCGTTTTTTAACCGTTTTCTACACGGCACTTAACACAGGAATCATTTTAACCTGTCCTAACCGGTTTCTATCCAAAAATTGGAACCTGAAATGAAATGTTGGCAAAGACCGAAATTCATTTATAACTGGTTCCTAACAGATTCCTACACAGCACTCGACACTGGAAGCTTTCTAACTGGTTATAACCGGTTTCTATCCGGAAATTAGGAACCTGAAATTAAATATCCAGCCCGGCACTGGTCGTTTCTCACAAGCTGTAAGAATTTTCTTGATTAGTATATAAGGACCATTTCGACCGATACCCTCAGCGTGCGATATTCTGCGTTAGGGAAGTGCGTTGCGTGCATTATATATAAATTTTAGGTTAGGCTATATAATTATGTTTGGGTCCGTTACAATAAGTTAAGAATGTGTCGCTCGTGTGTCCTCCGTCCGTCCTTCCGTCTTTCTGATATACAAATAAGTAAGCTAAATATAGAAGCCCCTCTATAAATCGGAATTTTTTTTCGTGTTGGAAACGACGGCGCGGTGATGTAGAAATTACAGAATTCTGCCGTGTTTTTGATTTGAGAGGGGTTTTGTGTCTCGTTTAAGAATTCTTCTTGAATTATATTTAATTCTCATAGAAGAAGTTCTGTAGACTTTACAAAAACATAGGTCTGTAATTATCACGGATTTTTGCTCATATCCTTCACATCGTAAATAATTCTATAATTCCTTAAGTATACATTTTTTTCGTGTATAAACCGGAGGCTAAAATCGGGTACGGGCCAGTTAAGACCGGATAAGAACCGGGTTGAAGTATTTTGTGGATCCAGTTACAAACCAGCTAGAAACCGGATACGAATATTGTATAATGCCAGATAGAGCCTGGTTAGGTGTCGGTTATAATCCGGAGACAAAAATCGGTTACGGCGCGGTTTGGGCCGTTTACAACCCACCTCTAACCGGTTTCTAACCGCGTCCTATCCGACATTTTAAGCAGGGTGGTTAATTTTTTTTGAAATCATACTTTTTTGTTCTCAATTCACAAACAATCCAGCTCGGAAAAGATTTTGTTTCATCTTTAAATGGCGATTTCGATTTTACAGAATGTTATTTCGCTCTTCCGAAAAATTCCGATTTTGTTGGTCACCTAGTTCTGTACTGCAACCCTTTAGTTGTAGGTGGCGCTGAGTGCCATGTAAACCTACTTTTGTACGTTATATGGGGTAAAATTTCCCAAGTGTCCCCGCCTAAAATTTTGTTGTCGCCTATCTCATTCAAACTCCGCCAGATTGTAGTGCTAGTGGACCTCTTTTGTGAAGAGGGCGCACCTAGTGCAAAGGGTTGTCAAGATACAGGGGCCCGAATTTTCGACGATTCACCCCGACTGCTAACTTTCAATTGTACATAACTCCTGATACAGATATCCAATTTTACTTTTTTTTTAGGGTTTTGAAAAGGTATTTTAACCAGGCTCGCAATAAAATGTATGATTAAACGATAAAAAAATTATTTCACCTTGATTTTTCATTTTAAAAAACAATTTTGAGTTTTTCTCCCATTGCGGCATTTTCGATATTTTGTTAATTAGGCTCGAAAAAAAGCTTGATTTTTTCTCTTGGAAAACATCCCAAAACGAATATGGAATGGAAAGTATTGGTTGAGTTATAGAAGGTCATAAGAGCGCGGGTGCCCCGCGCCAACTAGCCACGGCGCTACTAGGCGTCCTGTAGTGACTCAGTGGTTCTAATAATTGATAAAAATGATGTTTCTGCTTACGCGTAACAAAAATTCCATTTTATTCTAACTTTTTAATAGTCTCAGAATCAGATTTTGACTGCTGATGCTCTATATCAGGGATCTGCACTTTCAGCAGGTGCTGACTGCCACGACAAGTGTATGACTGCCACCAAGTTTTTCTGTAATTTTTTGCTTCGCTTTCCAAGAATCCTGGAAAGGGTTACGGTCGTTACGGTCACGGCTCGTTGCTGATCATTGTTCACACCGAAGGGTCTGATTTTGTTCTACTTGAATTTATAATACATTTTATTTTTTAATTTCAAACTGTAATTTACCGTGAAGGATTAGGGACGAGTCGAAGGACAACACGGAAAAAAGTGGATCGTTAAAAAAACTCTGTGAACCAGCAGCTCTAACTATTTTAAATTGAACCGCAGCTTTTCGTCGGTGAATTTTGTTAAAATTACTATTTCGCATTCACGTTATTTGAACTGACTTCTTAAAAGAGTAGGATGAACAATTTCAAATAGTAGGATGCACTGCACCACTTGATAACCGTTCACACTCAGGAGAATAAGAGTTACTATTTCGTGTAGTAAGCCTTACTTCTGTGAAGAATATCTTAGCCGATCTCGCATTGTAACGCATACATGTATATGTATATATGCACTGCACGCATTCTATACACGATTTGTAAATAGATTAGCTCGAAACTTTCGACAACAAAAATGATGTTAAATGTCGATCGATTTGAAAAGGAAAAAATTATTTTATATATGATTACTGCACTTAATTTACGATTCTTCTTACACAATTGCACGCACAGAGACTTACACATATGATCGCACGCTCAAACGCTTTGACAAATCGCCCACGCTGGGGAATCAAACCCTACCTAACTACCTAAAACCTGTCCTAAAACCTAAATCTAGCGCACGCATTAGTCAAGTGAGCTACGGAACCGCTTAGATTTTTCTGACAAACTCTCGGTCAAGCGGTTTCTCCGAGAAAAACGTGGCCAGCTAAGAAATTAAAATAAATGTTTACTTGAAATTTGTGTAATTAATCTCTTACTGATGATTTCTAATATTTTGTAACGAGCTTGGGAAAAATATTTTGCTTAGAAGTATTAACTCACACAGTAAATATATTATTAGTAATTTATATGTATATTATTATAAAATGAATTTAAGTACAATTTTAAAAAAGTACATATTTTGTATTATTGAAAATAAAGGCTTGAAAAAATGTATTCGAATGAAAGTTTTGGAATTTTGATTTTATTATCATCTCACTTTATTTAAAACGCAACATTCATTTACATAACTGATATACAAATAAAAAATAGTTTAAACATCGTAATAATATATCAAATGCAAAATCGAAATCACTATTTTAAGATGAGACAAACGTTGAATAGTGATTTAAATTTAGATTTGTTGCACAAATAAAATTTTTCTCATGAGATATGGGGATGCTGAATTAGAATAAAAACTGTTTAAAACAAACAAAAAATATTCGGTTCCGAGAAATTAATATCACGGTGCACAGTCTTTCCCTGTTTTTCTTAGTTTCCCCCTGTTTTTCTTAGTTTCCCTTGTTTTTCTTGAAATTCCTCTTTTCCTTCCTATTCTCAAAAACCTTCCCCCTTTTCTCTTTAAATATACGATATTTGAAATTGTACCCATTATTGAATAATAATTAAAGCAATTATAGCACTTAAATAAATTATTTATGAATCAATAAGGTACACGTTCCAAGTGCAGACCATTAGAAATAAATACTCTTAAACAAATTTGAAGATGGAACATTTTAAAGCAAGTTGAAAATGTGAAAACTGCATACAGAAGTTATTATCCAATATAAAATTGGAACAGTTACAAAATATACATTATTTTTTAAACAATTATTAGAAGATTAATACATTTTAGTTGAAATGTACAAAGTTAAATACCTAATTAAAAAATGGAATATTCCAAACTCATCAACTGCAATTTTAAATGTTCTAACTTCAGCAATTTTTAATTTTTTTAAATCTTTACTTGAAAATTTAACTATTGTTGAAACTTTTTTTCGTTGAAAATTAATTTTTTCAAACTCACAATTGAACTATTCCATTTGTGTTTGAAAATTGATCTTTTTTAGTCGGAAATTCAACTATTTGTTTGCAAGTTCAAATTTCGTTCAAAAGTTATATTTTTTGGCAGCAAGTTGGTTAAAATGTAACTATTTGGTTGAAAATATATTTATTTTGTCGAAAAGCTGTCTTCTTGGTTGAAAATCAAACTACTTTGTTAAAAATTCACTTTTTGAAACTGAAAATTGCAATTTTTGATTGAAAATTATTTTTTGTATTGAAAGCTTATATTTTTAAGTTAACAATTCGAGTGTATTGTAGAAATTACATTTTTTGGCACGAAAATTCAATAATTTGTTAGAAAATTGGTTATTTCATTTGAAAATTAGTTTCTTGGAATGAAAATGTAGCAATTCCATTTTTGGTTCAAAGTTGATCTCTTTTATTTTGAAAATTCAAATATTTGGTTAAAAATTTTTGTAATCTGTTAAAAATTCGTCCTTTTTTTGTAGAAAAATAATCTTCTTGCTTTAAAATTCGAAATTTTGAATACGATTTTTTTTCTTTATTGGCTAAAAATCTTTTTTGGTTGAAAACTCAACTCTTGTTGAAAATTCGTGTTTTCGGATTAAAGATTTAACTGTTTTGTAGAAAATTTGAGTTTTCTCTGGAAAATTTAATAGTTTGGTGGAAAATTCAACATATTGGTCGAAGTTTGAACAACTTTGTTAAAAATTCATTTCTTAGTTAAAATTCATCTTTTTAGTTAAATTTTTTTCTTGTTTGTTGAAAAGTAGGGTTTTTAACTAACAATTGTAATGTTTGGTTGAAAATTAACTTTTTAATTATTAATTCATATTTTCGTGGTGAAAAATCAATTGCATTGTAGAAAATTCTTCATTAAGGGCATGTGAGACATTTTAAAATACGAATTACCGACCTTCCCATGTTATTTTTTCCGCCACTTTAAAAAGAGGGAAATTGAAATATCGTGCTACTTTTTTTTTAAATGATAGGTAATATTATGGGGCAGGTCTGTCTGGTCAATTAAAGTTGCTATATTGTTGCTAAATATATTTTTTTAATATTTGTAATGTTCACCTAGAAGCTCTTGTATTTCAAATTATTTAAATATGGCGGCTGATCACATCGTATTTTCTTTTGCGAATTACAAGTGTCTGGTGCATTTTCACTTCACCGAAAAAGAAGAAATTAGCAATGCAGTATGTATAGATTATATAAAAATTGGCAAAATATTATTTCTGATTGAAATGCAATCATTAATACGTAGTGCAGGAGCGAGGTGATGGATAACAGAAGTGTTTGTCTCTTAGCGCGAAAAGCATTTCAAAATATAGAGGGCTCTGTATTTGGAAAATGCTGACAGCGCCACCCTGCACTTGCGGTTGTTGGCCGAAGCTTAGTGACGAGTCTCTAGAGACAGCGTCGGTAACGGCGAAATAGTAATATAGTAATAATAAAGTATAGTAATATAAAAGTAATAATAGTAATAATAATAGAAAATGTAATTTCTGACATGACTATTGAAAAATAATGAAATTATTTGTGTTGATAAATATTAAATTATTCGTAGTTGTTAAATTTATATAGTAGAATTGCATGACATTTAAAAATTGAAGTATATCAATTCATTATGAAGTTGTTGGCCAGGCTGGTTTAAAAAGAAATATTTGTAATAAAAATTATTGAAACTATTTTTTACACATGATCATATTGAAATGTTAAAAATAAATTTTTAAAAGGCATTTCAGACATTATAAAACTTGGTGGGATTTAATGTTATAAGGAAATCGATTTAAATAAAAAATTGCTCGGTATGGGCATGAGACATAATAAGATCAAGCTGTATATAATGTCTAAAACTTTGGTTTCTCAAATTCATGTACTTTTTTATTAATTTTTTTTTCAATCAGACAGATAAGAGAAATCCTTTTTTGACAATTAAAGAAATTTCAAATGTAAAGCATTAAAATTACAGAATTTTTCATTGTAAAAAAAACATAAATCAACGTTATCATTTTCAATGCTCTAAATAGTCTAGATAGAAGAATGAATTAATGAATTTGTAGTTTTCAAAATTATATAATGTTTAGACAAATTTTTGAATTCTTTCTAAGTTTTAAATTATTTTAAAAATTTTGTCGAAACTTCTACATATCTGTCAGAACGGATCGAATTTTTCCTAAAAATTTATCTAGAATCCTGTAAAATTACGAAAATTGTCTTCAAACCTTCCACATTCTTTATTAACAATTTCATCTCTGTAAATATCCTCCTAAAATTATTTTTTAAAACTAAAAACTCATTTTCAATTTTCCTAGGAATCATACAAATTATTCTTATTCTCATTGAATCTTTAAAAATGGGTAGAAAGATTCTAAAGTTTTTTCGAAATCTTTACTTTCTTTTAAATTATTTAAGATCATTTCAAGTTTTACATTAATTTTAAATCTCTTCAAAACTTCAACATATCTATTCAACGTAATCGAATTTTTAAAAAATAATGTTAAGTATATATCAAATTACAATTTAAAATGGAATAAAAGCGCTTAATTTTGAATCAAGTATTTTGAAGTTATTTCAAAATGGGGAATATTCTATAAAATCACAATCGGGAGTTCATATTTCTTCAACTACTAAGGCTTTCGAACAGTTCAATTTGTCACGTAAAAATTTGTCTTGTAAAATCAATTGTTGTCCCATCTTCAATGCTCAACGTGTATTTCAATTCAAACTTTCATAAAAAAATTTGTAGCTCTTTTCTGAGTGAGCAACTTTTTTCTATCAATTTTTTTCGTGGTTTGTATCGTTTGTCCAAAAATGTAATTTATTTTATTCTGAAATCAGTTATTTAAAAATGAAACAAAAACTACACGTCCCATCAAAAAATGATTGATAAAAAAGGTGTAGCTCTTTTCTGAGTGAAAAAATTTTGCCTATTAATTTTTTCCGTGGTTTGTGTCGTTTGTCCAAAAATTTAATTTAATTTATTCTTAAATCCGTTTTTTACAAATGAAACAAAAACTACGCGTCCCATCAAAAAATGATAATAATAAAAATTGAAATTTCATTATGAAAAATTCATTATTATGACACTTATCATTATTATTACACATGTAAGTACTAAAAAATTATAAGAAAAATATTGAAAATTGTTTCTTTTTTTCAAATTAGACACAGCATATTTTCCTCCTGTTTGTAAATGATTTACAATTTTTTAAACAATTATTATTCGTTTAAAAAATATATTTTTCTCTGTAAGTCGTGGAAAATTATCATTTTCGAGATATAAATTCCAGAGAATAATAACTTGTCACAATTTGAGGGAGAAAGATTGTTTAAACAAATGGGAATTATTTAAGTACTGACAAAATACTACTTGGAAACTTGTCCCTTATCAATTAAAAATAATTCTTGTCAAAAAAATCCAAGGAATACCGTTTTTAGTATGAATTTAATAGAAAAATGCTATTTTGTAGTTTTTGGGTCACTTTCCAAGCACAATAACAATGGTTTGAAAGGGGGTGGGTCATAAAAATTAAAACCTGAGAGGGGAGAGAGAGAGAGAGATCCTTCAGTGTCTCTGACACGCGACACAACACTTGTGTCGGAGGCCTGCGTTACACTTTCGAGTCGTGGTTTACTCCCCTTATCGAGGTCTAAGATGTTTACACATCAATCAAAAAACGTTTTAAACAAAAACTATTGAAATCAGAAAATTTTCCACTCCGAATACGATTCAAAACAGAAATAGGTCTCGGTTCCAACGCCCTTAATGAAAGTTCCCTATGCAATTTGAATTTTCGCGGGTGAAACTACCAGCGCTACCAAACGGAGAAAACGAACCAATCATTGCGGAGAATCCCCGCCACATCGCTACACATGCCGCATTTCATGTGGAATTTTCATCATAAGTTATTCACGTTATTCATAACCCATGATCATAACCTTATTTAGGAAAGCCGAAGACATTTAATCAAATCGGGCCTATTTTGAAAATATATTATATTTTGACTAGAAGGAAGAGACAGTTCGGAAAAATGTCTCTGAAACTTATTGCCAAAACGAGCGATCCTCCAGTAGGTATGCAAAAATATCTTAATATGTTATGTTTCACGTTATTTGTAACTTTTGGAGTAACTTCGTTACTATTTTAAAAAGTAACTTTTTACTTAGTTACGATTTTTGGAGTAAGTTGGAATTTTAATTTTCGTTACTTTGTGTATTTTAGTGAAAAATGTAACTATTTTGGCAGAAAGTTCTACTATTTGGTTGAAAAGTAACTTTGTTTTTTTTTAAATTCATATTTTTGGTTAGTCTTTTTGGCTTGAAAATTAAGCAATTTAGTGTAATTTGTTTGTCTTTTTTCATTCAAAATTCTGCTTTTTCTCTTCAAAATATATATCTTTTGATACAAAAGTCCTTTAATAGAAAATTAATCCGATTTGGCTGAGGATTTTTTTTTAATTCAACCATGATTTCAAATTACAATCTTTTTTGGTCAAAAAAAACCAACAAGTTTTTTGGTTGATAATTTAACCATTTTCTTTCATATTCGTTTTTTTTTTAGAAAATTCAAATATTTTGGTAGAAAATTCAACTATCAATTTGAAAATGAGCTTTTTGTTGTCAATTGAACTCTATTGTTGAAAGTTCGTCCTTTTGGTTTGAAAATGGTAAAACATTCAACCATTTGGTTGAAAATCTATGTATTTTGTTAGAAATTTAACTATATTGGTAGAAAGGCCAACTGTTTGATTGAAATGTAACTTTTTTGTTTTAAATTCATATTTTCGGTTCAAAAATGCAAGTGTTTTTGTAAAGGATTCGTCTTTTTGGCTTGAAAATTCAACAATTTAGTGGAATTTTTTGTTCTTCGTTCAAAATTCGGCTTTTTCTTTTCAAACTGTATATATTTTGATACAAAAACCTCATTTTTGTTGTTGAAAATTGAGCTTTTTTAGTAGAAAATTAATCTGATTTGGTTGAGGATTTTTTGGTTGAATTCAACTGTGTTTGACTTCAAATTAAAATCTTTTTTTGGTTGAAGATTCATGTATTTTGTTAAAAATTAAACTATTTTGGTAGAAAGTTTAACTAGTTTGTTGAAAAATAGCAAACCTTTTTTGTTGAAAAATTAAAAACCTTTTTCGTTGAAAATTCAACTCTTTTGTTGAAAAGTGTTATTTTTGTTTGAAATTTCATGTTTTTTTGGTAAAAAAATTTCTATAGAGGGTTCAGCTATTTTGTTGAAAATTTGACCATTTTGTTTCAAATTCGTTTTTTTTTTTTTTTTTTTTTGTAGAAAATTCAACTATTGGGGTGAAAATTAACTTTTTTGTTGGGAATTTAACTCTTGTTTTGAAAGTTCGTTTTTTTGGTTTAAAAATCGTAGAAAATTGAAC
Organism: Andricus curvator; assembly: GCA_932195095.1. NCBI lineage: Eukaryota > Metazoa > Arthropoda > Insecta > Hymenoptera > Cynipidae > Andricus > Andricus curvator. The sequence goes on from CAKNYM010049097.1 coordinate 19,891, forward strand.
AATTTAGTTGAAAATTAATTTTTTTGTTGAAAATTAATATTTTCGGTATGAAAATTCAACCATTTGGTTGAAAATTCATGTATTTTGTTAAAAATTTAACTAGTTTGGTAGAAGGTCCAACTATTTGGTTGAAAAGGTAACTTTTTTGTTGAAAATTCATCCTTTTGACTTTAAAATTCAACAATTTATTGGATATTTTTTGTTCTCTCTTCGTTCAAAATTCGGCTTTATTGTTTCAAAATTCATATCTTTTAATAACAAAATCTCATCTTGTTGTTGTTGAAAATTCAACTATTTTCATAGAAAATTAATATGATTTGGTTGAATTCAACTGTGTTTGATTTCAAATTAAAATCTTTTTGGTTGAAAATTCATGTACTTTGTTATAAATTAAACAATTTTGGTGGAAAGTTCAACTAGTTTGTTGAAAAGTAACTTTTTCGTTAAAAAATCATCCTTTTGACTTGAAAATTTAACTCTCTTGTTCAAAAGTGTTCTTTTTGGTTTGAAAATTTATCATTGCTTCTGCTAAAAAAAATCCTATTTTTTGGTAAAAAATACAACTGTTTGGTTGAAAAAAGTGACTGAAAAATATTTCTTGTTTGGAAATTCAACTCTTCTGTTGAAAATTCATCTTTTTGGTTGAAAATTCAACTAGTTTGTTAAAAAGTCATCTATTTGATTGAAAATGCAATATTTTTACTTGAAGTGTTAGGAATTTAAAGCGTTTCAAATTGAATCATACAAAAGGTATTTAGTCCGAAATTTCAAACATTTTAGGCCCTGACACTTGAAATTGTTACCATAATTTCAGAATATAGTTTAAATCTAGACAAATTGTAATTAATTTAATCGAAACAAATTTTAAGGTATAACGATAATTGTTATATCCAAAAGAATTATTATAATTATTATAATAATTCTTTTGGAAAGTTACAATTAAGAACTGTTCCATTTTTAAGATGCCTAACGTTGAACATCTTAGAAACATTTACAATTGAAAATTCTCTGATGTTAATTATTTGTAGTTTGAAATTGTTCAGTTTTAAAAATGTATAAATAAAAATGCTTAGATTGTGATGATTTTGAAGCTCAAAAGTCAAGAGGTTTTTCAATTCAAAATCTTCCTAATTGATGAAATTTCAAATTTAAATCAACAAAATTACAGAATTGTTAATTTTCAAACTTGAAACTTGTATAACTTTCAATGGTAAATTCTTAAAATTAAAAACTGTTCAATAGAATAGTTCAGTTTTGAAGATTTGCAATGAAAAATTCTTTAATTTCAACGATTGGAATTTGAAATATATTCAGTTCGACAGTTACAATGTAAAATTCTCGTGTTTTGAATATATAGAATTGCAAACTATTCAATTTTCAAGATTTATATTTTACATTTTTCTTTATTCTAAATTTAAAAAATTAAAAACTCTTCAATGTCAAAGATTTGCGATTCAAAGTTCTACAATATTAGAGTTAGAATTGAAAATTCTTGAATTTTAAAAATATAGAATTGCACATTATTCAAGTTTTAAGATTTCTATTTTAATAGTTTATAATTTGGAACATTTTTTCTGAATAGTTCAATTTTGTAGATTTGCAATTGAAAATTCTTCAATTTTGATTATTTAGAAAATCAAAAGTAAAGCTTCCCATTATAAATTTTCCGAATTAAAGAAATTTCAAAAATAAAGTATTTAAATTACAGAATTTTTAATTGTAAATAAAGGATAAATCCACGTTATAATTTTCAATGCTCTCAATAGTCTAAATTGAAGAATGAATCAGATTTGTATTTTTCAAAATTATATAATTTTAATCATTTTCAAGCAAGAAATATGAAAATCTACTTTTTTTTTTAATTTTTGAAATCGTTCCAAATTTTAAGTCATTTTCAAAATTTGGTCAAAACTTCTACATATCTTTTAAAATAAAAATCGAATCTCTTCAAAACTTCTAAATATCTATCCAAGTTATTCGATTTAAAAAAATTACAATGTTAAGTATATATCAAATTTCTTCAATTTCACACACAATTTAAAAATGTCTAAAATAAAACGATTTAAATTATAAAGTTCAAAGTTAACCCTTTCAAATTTTAAGAATTTAAGGCCTTCTATAATTCCTCCTTTGAAATGAATAGTAAATATTGCTACTAATTAAATAATGGGGTTTTTCCAAAAAATTTGAAATTGCATGGGTTAAAAACTGAATGTTTTAGAGTGAAACAATATTCGATTACAATTTGAAATTGAATAAAAGCTCTTAATTTTGGATCAATTATTTTGAAGTTATTTCAAAATTTAGAATATTCCATCAAATAACTCGGGAGTTTATATTTCTTCAACTACTAAGGATTTATAGCCAACGGCTACACCACGCTGAAAAACCCAGTTCTCGTCAGATCACTGAAGTTAAGCAGCGTTGGGCGCGGTTAGTACTTGGATGGGTGACCATTCGAGAATACTGCGTGCTGTTGGCATATTATGGGTGTGGTGAGCCCACACTTGTAGTTATTTACTACAAGAAACTATCCACCTAGAAACACTACCCAAATCGGGTAGTGTCACGCCTACCCTGAAAGGGAAATGGCTTAATGGTATACATACATACTAAGGATTTCGAACAGTTAAATTTGACACGTAAAAATTTGTCTTGTAAAATCAATTTTTGTCCTCTCTTTAACACTCAAAGTATATTTCAATTTAAACTTTTGCCAATAAATTAATAAGTTGATCAAATCAAAAGTTTTTTATCTAAAAATTACAATTTTTCATTCTTGAAAACAGCAATTTCAAATTCTTTACATTCAAGACGTACGCTTAAAAATTGAATTTTTTCACAGTAAATCATTTTAGAATTATTCATATTAACTAAATATTATAATTTAAAAAATTAACAATTGAACTCAGCGTTTTAAAAAATCGGCTCCCTGCGTGAGCACTTCTCGTTGGACTGAAAGCATACCTCGGTTCACTAGCTATTTAGCGCACGTCAGTCAAGTCGCGCGCTTCGCGCTCGAAATTTGGCTTTTCTATTTTCCCACAGTATTTTCGATAAATAAAACTAAAATAACAAGTCCTATCAAAAAATGTTTAAAATA